>JAUEJL010060568.1:0-18543 GCA_032274825.1 Drosophyllum lusitanicum | reverse complement strand
ATCACATGTGATTTGTAAAAGCATCACATGTGAATTACGAAAATGCCACTCCGTCCAAAATTTTAAAATGCAATCTGAACCATTAATGTTATTGATCCAAAGGCTAAAATTAGTCCCTTAAATTCATAAGTATGAATTATATTGAACATTCTTCATTTCTTATAACTAAATACCCGAACAGGAACTCCAAAAAAATCTTATAATTTACTTTTATCAAAAAAGAAAGAAAAAAAAAAGAAACCGTGTTATTCTAAAATATATAAATAAAAAGGTAAAAGTCATGATGCATAATTCCCTTGGTTAACATAAACATCATAGGATCTTCCAAACTCATTGGAGAACGGAGGATAAACTTTTTGTATGATTATTTTTATTTATTTTTCTTTTTTTCACAAAGAACAAAGGGTTTAAGAGATAAAGGGAAACAATGTGTGTTATGGTGTTTATGTGTGAGACTATACAAAATTAAAAGGTATTCCATCAATCACGCCGTTGCTGCTAAAATTGTTTCTCCTGCTTTATTCCACTGTTGCTATTTTTGCTATTTCGGTTTAATCGTCAATGATTTCTGGACTTGTATTATTTGATGTTTTGCAATAAAAAAGGTTAAAGATTTGATTGTGGTTTAAATTAAGTGGGTTGATTTTTACATGCACAGTTTTTCCAGCAATGGGTAATGTTAGTGGCAGAAAAACAAGCAGTGACGAGCTTGATCAAGATGAGCATGGCCATGGCAACGCTCAGGTCCAGGGGCAAGCTAGCAGCAGCAATCATGCACATGTTAGCACTACCCCCTTACCATTTACCTTTGGTGTTCACTACTCAGGTCAGTCAAGTTGCTAACATGAGCGATTTCAACATCCATTGTCCACACTAGGTCTTTAATGGGGTTAGATTTTCAAGAAGTTATTTTTGTGAACACCCTTATATCTAAATTCTAAAGATTACTGTTTAAACATATAAAGCTACCAAGAACTCTGTTTCTTGAATTCCAGAACAATTTTCAAGAATGTGAAAGCCCTTCTTCCCCGATATCAAGCTACACCAATCCACACTTCAATTTAGGCGACCTTCAAGAGAAGCTGCCTGAATTGCCTCCACTACTCCAACAAAGACCTCTAAATCCGCCTGCTGCCGCCACAAACCACCTAGGGTCACTTCAGGAGCCGTAGTCAGTCAATTTAAACCATCTGTACACGCAAAGAGGGCATACCGGTGAACATCCCACTTTTGCCTTGAGTTGTTCCTCACAGTTTCGGTCCAAATATGTTACTGCAGTACTCTACAAGCCGTTGAAGAAAAGAAACTAAGAATTGTTTATTCTCATTAAACTTGTTATTACAATTGACCTTTGTGTGCTTATTTCTCCAAGTCAAATAACAAAATGTATGTAAGTGCTCTTATGGTTACTGGAAAATATTGGATGTTGATCCAGTCATTGAAAAACTCAAGTGTGACATCCTTTTCTTATGTTATAAACCTGAATAACGTTTTCTTTTTTTAGACCGGTGAATGAGTTTCATGTAAAGAATCAACTCTCATTTCATCAGGGCCCTTAATACTGGTAAGGCATGTAAGCCATGCTAAACCGGTTTCACACATATCGATCCACGGTCATGACCTTCGGGTCACATAAGAGTAACTTTTATCACCAACGCCCTTTATGTATTAAACTTAACCAAAATGTTACAATAGCCAACACATTAAGACCATAACCATGACACTTTATATTAGAGACACAACATACAACAACTAATAACTAGGGGTTGAAAAGGTTTCTGCACCGCATCAAACAGTCAACTAGTAGATTGTGTGAATAACAGTTCTAGTCCATACCACAAACAGGAGCAACCTGCATGGTTCAGGGTTGACCAATTCCCTTCTTTAAAAGCATGTCATACACTCTATCCACCTTGTTTGGGTCAACATTAAACAGGCGATGTGCATCTGACTTTTGTGCTATGTGACCATTTAGAACCTCTATGGAAAGTTTCTCTAACATGCTTAGATAATGTACAGGAAGCACCCTGATATCTGTGCACAACCGTTTCTCCTGTGCAAAATGAAAATAAATTTTTTAGGAATAAGTAAAAATTACGATAATTGATCAAAAGACGCAAAAGATGAGAAGTCTCACAGCTTCAGAGAGTAAATCAGCACCCAAATGTCCAGTGACATCCCAATCATCTAAATTGGATACGGCTAATCCTCCAGGGGTGGAAGAAGGGTCTTTGCCACCAGTCGAATCAAGAAGTGCGGGCCCTCTAACACCGCCATGGGGATTGTTATCAGGATCCCCTTTGAGATGATTTGCTCTTTGCAAGAATTTACCACTAGGACCAGGCTGTACATTGTCCTTCACCCTTCGAGCATTTTCTTCAGCTTCTCTTTTTCTCTTCTGTTCAATGTATCTTTCAGCATCTGCAGATGTGCGACAACCAGCAGCTCGAGCTTCCTGAACACATGTGCTAACACCAATACTTACAAAACCAAAAACAAAAAATAATAATAATAACAAATAAATAAATTTTATGAAAGATGAACCTGCAGATCCTCTATTCTTCTTCTAATCCTGTGTTCTTCAATTACAGTCTTGAGCAATTCCTCGTGTTCCTCTTTTGTATGGAAACGCATGAAAACCCTATAGCGACGGCATATTTCTTTCTCTTCAGGGGAAAGACCCTGCTCAAAAGGGTCAGCATAAAGTAAATTTCTATCTAGAATGAAGTCTTTCCTTCGTTTCCTCTCGTCTAGCCTGTCAAACAAATGACCAATAAAATTTCAGAAATAGGTACATCAGGTAAAATGGTCTTACAAAGAAAAGGTGTTGGTTGACCTTTTTGAGTAAATACGCAAGACACGTAGTTTAAGTTCATGTTCAGCATCAGTATCAGCATCCTTGAATTCCATATCTGCCAGCAACTGTTCAGCATCATTGTCGTATTCAACTTCAAATTCTTGCCTCTTGAAGTTATAACCACTTATTTCCGTTATTGAAGGCCCCTCTTCTGCTGATGTCCTTAGTTTCTTCTCACCAAAGCTTCTGTCTGCATGAGAATCCAAGAATAGCAAATATCATTGGAACATGAGTTGGGGCTTGTATATAAAAAAAAATCCATACTTATAGTAGTCAAAAGTTGGTCTAACTCCAGATAAATAAAGATCTAAAAACAGTGAAACAGAAAACATTCAAGATGGAGTAATGCTGAGGATGTAGATATAAGTGTAGTTCAGAAGCTACCTTCTAGTTTAATTCCATCACCAACTTTGTCACTTTGGACAATGTTTGATGTTCTCTTACCGGCCACTGATGTTGCGTTAACAGTGCCAGAACCTCCGATTGAACCTACATCTATGTTAAAAACACAAAACAAAGTTACATAAGTATCTATCTGTATCTCTGTGTGTGTGAGAAAGAGAGAGAGATGTACAGGCAACTTGCACATACCAGAAACTAAGGCAGATGAAGATCGACCCACTTGACCTTCTTTTCTTAAATCTTCAACCCTGACAATTTGTTAGCAGAAAATTAAGGTTGAAAAACTGAATGTGTTGCATGAGATATGGAGAGAGACTGGAGAAGTATGCTTTACTTGATTCTTGCAGAAAATGGAGACGACTCCTCTTTCACAGAAAGTTCACCTCCAGTTGGGAGTCCTGATGCAATTTACAAAATCAAGACCATTGAATATATGTATTCACAATTTCATATCACTCCATCTCCAAAAAGAGAGTCCACAATTGACATTTTTATGTGTCAAAAGACTTAATGTAACAATCAACAACATTTGTCACGCTTAAAGTTAAAAGAATTTGATACTTAAATCAGCATATAAATAAATCAGTTGAACACCATAAATAACCTTTTGAGACTTCCCCATGCCCTCTGGCCATTGCAAGGAGTTCTTCTCTGTTCTTTCCCATAACATGGGACATGTCCTAAAAATAAATGGCCACCAAACATAAAAGTTATGCCAATGAAAAAAAGAATGTTTTAGGAGGAAAAACAGCATGAACGAGGTTGTAATACCGGAAGCGGAAAGCAAGGTGAATTCATGTATATGGTATTATAATGCTCGATACAATGTGATTTGCTTTTGGTTCCAACATGCTCGGCAACCTCACTCCAGTTTGCTAGCCCATACATTTCTATCCCCTGCAGAATCATTACTCTTTTTCAGGTAAGCACAATATAATATCATTCAAATAATATTAATACACATTGCAGAAGTGCAAGCATAAATTTTGTTGTTACTTTGGACAATTATTAGAGAAACTTAATATTATAAATTACGTTCAATAGTAATAGAAGAAAATACCTCAAGTAGCAATATCTCCTCATCTGCATTCCAGTCAGAACAGAAAAGCGGAAATGACAGATTATCCTGTAGAAATAAAAAAGCTTCAAGGTATGAGTTATGGCTATTGCCCAAGGAGACTTTAAAATCTGCATACGAAAATAAACAAAAGATGGTAACAAAATGAATTAGGTAATCAGAAAGAGTTACTATGTTAGCAGAAATGCAAAAACAGCAATGATACAATATAAAAAGAGGTTATGCACCAAATCGCAAAGAAAAGTAGCAAGGTTTACTAACCATAACCCTATATGGATGATTGCTTTTATGAGGATAAACCTCAGCCCCAACAGAAAAACACTCTACACAAAGATCGAAGTCAGAACAGCAAGCACACTTGATGCGAATCTTTCCTGAGATGTCTTTGTTGCAGTAGTTACAATGGTACAACGCCTTTTTCCCTTCACTCATCCCCTGGCCTATTATTATATTGGAACAAATTTATTTTTTTATTCAAATAGCAAAAGGATGGACATATATACTCCATTAATTCAAATACCTGAACTTGCAGCCTCTAGATTCTCTAAATTTGATGCAGTTCGTTTTCTCTTTGATCGACTGAATATTACACAAATTACCAGAGTTAGAGAAGTTCAATTAGAATATATTTGCCAAAAGTAAAAGGACTGCAAGGGTGGTAAAACATAAAACAAGACAGAAGTAACCACAAAATGAACTTATTTGACAACAACATATATCATAACAAGATTGTTAGGCTCGTATTAATGAAGATTCTAGGAGATACTTAACTAAACAGCTGTTCTAACATTCCGTCCATCAGAACCCAAAATTAAAAATTTTAAACTACACTTTGTGGTTTGGGAGAACCTACTTAAAATTTATAAATTGTTAGCTTACTGAAAATAATCTTATAGGTATCTTACTGAGCAATTAAAGTCCAGCAACCAAAACATTTAATGCATCATATTAATTATCATTTACCCATCAAACCCCTTTCAGTCGCTCCTCATGGTGCATTTCTTAATTTCTTTAGACGTCTACATTGTATATCTTTACTGAAATAATTACCTTGCCATTCACTAGATTACTAATCAGAAACTAGCTTATCATATGATCAAGATCCTCCTATATATATTTCTCCTCAGCTCACCATGATGCTTCTCATTTTATCTACTTATCAAAACTATTAGAAAAAGCCTAGGAATGGATCAGTGATTACCTACAGTCATGTCCAAAACTACAATCCTAGATGTTAACGCAAAATAATGTTTTTTATTTTCTTTTTATTCATTAATAGAAGTGCAGTATGGAAGTTTTGATGTGATGAAAATAAAACTAGCCCATGATTTTCAGATGAGCTTCTTAGTTATTCTGTTGTACGCTCTTGAATTAGTAAAAAAGTAAATGATCAAACAAAAATAAAAATAAGCCATTGATATACTTGAAACATCGATCCTTATATGATCCAACCCTTTCATTCTATTCCTCCGAATTCTGGCAATACCCAGATGTCTTTGTGTCTTTATGAATCGGATAATATGATGTTATTCCCATACTTGTATTAATTCTATTTACTTTGTTCGTTGAAATCATAGGAATTCCTTTCAATAATCCAATCAAGATGTGGATATATTATCCAAATGGTTAACCCCATCTATTAATCTTTTTACAAGGAATTATCTACTGTGTAAATATAGGGATCATTAGTTCGAGTAACCAGTTATTTCTCAGTTTATAACGCAATAGGGGACAACAGATGAACAGAGCCAAAACATTAGTTAGGTCTAAGAATTTTGCTGACCTCGTAAGTATTCATTAAAAAGTACCACAAATGATTGAATGAAATTTTGTTGCTGGTAAAATTCCAACAAAAATTACAAGACTTTTTTTCGCTTTGAGAATTACGGAGCTTAATAACAATTTCAAAATGTAGTTTTTTCCAGAATGATGGGAGCTTCATTTAAATTTTGAATCGAAAGCATAACCACGAATTACATACAGTCAGGCAAGTGAGCTAACAAGAACTTAGTTTTCAATTTCAAAATTGTAGCAAATTATCATTCATATACTTCTGATCACAAGAATGTAGCTAAACTGAACCACTCAAAATGATGAAAAAGATGATTTCGAACAAATTGCAAATCAGCGGTTATATTCATTCGAACAAATAATATCAAATTCACAATAAAATTCAAACCTTTGACTGGAATCCTCCTCGGCAGAGTGATTGACTGCGCGTGAGCGACCCATTCTTCTTTAATCTTGTAGAACAACTTTGATGACGAAACCCTAGAATTCCAGATGAGTGACACTATAATTCTGTACAAAACCGAAAAAGATTTACGTCAAAATTCAAACCGAGAACTCGAAAATTTGTTTGTATGTGTGTATATATGAACGAGCTGTGCGGAAGGTTAACACAAATCCCTCCGGGGTCGGTCACCGGAAACGTACAAATACCGAACGACGTTGATTTTGATTTATACAAGGGAACGACGGAGTTTAGGATATTTACATTCTAACCCCATTATGTTTTCTTTATTTCTATTTCTGCCCGTAATATTGTATTTGTACAGCTCAGTCGTCACAATTCAGTGTCTCTGTCTGACTCTGAGCGAGTGTGTGAAAGCCGGTGGAAGCCTTTTACTATAGTGAAAAGGTTGCTAGAATATGACAAAGAATCTTACACGCATTAAAGGCTTATTATTGTAATTTTTTATTATAAGTAATTTGGTTATCTTTTACCGAGCAGTCATATAAATTTGTATGTAAAGATTTGAGCTTGTTTACGAAAGCGTTCAAGTGGATTTGTTGTACTTGAGATCATTTTCTTCATTTGGAGTTACTTGAGGACTTGAAGATCTTTACCATGTAATTCTTAACTGTTTTAGCAGCATAAAGTTACCGTTGGTTGTTTAGGACCAAGAATCCATAGTTTTTTCTGTTGAATTGGGACAAATAAGTAGGCATGTGAGAATCATGGATGCTTTTAAGTGTGTGCCATAGTAAAAGCATATTGTTGTGGTCATTTGATGGTTTACAAAACTAACTTTGAGTATCTTTTTTTAGGTTGAATTTCGAATGCTAACATTTTTTTTTGAAAGTTTTGTGATTGTTTGGTAAAGTTTGACCTGATGTCGGGTCGCAACACAATGTGGGGCCATCATCATGCAATCTTGGTTTTCTCGTTTAAAGGAGAAAATAGCAAAAGATCGTGAACGCAGTCCTTGGTCTTCACGAAGAGATCTAGCCTTGTGTTTCGAGATTGAAATCAGGAAAAGTTCATTGATGCAATCTTTGTACATCATTGTGCAATTTACCCCTAAGTAGACTTAGGCTTTGAATAGTTATCTATAAGTTCAAATGTAACGCTCCAAATTTTTGTTAAAACATATAACTATATATGTAACTGTGTGTGTGTATCAGAGTAAGTAGCAATCATAATGTCTCAATAAAATTTCTGATGAGGTCCACACTTGGAACTACACGTCGAACAAATTTTTAGAACTCAATAACCCTTAATTACAAATGTAACTTTAACTATTTAGTGTTTGTTAAAATAGCAGTGGAAAACATTTTGAAACGGATGAACCATCTTCACTCTGCTGGAGCTTTCCCGCTATCGAACCCTAAAAGGTTAAAAAGATAACAACAGTAAGCATAAAACTTGGTGAGCACACGACCTACACACCAAACTAGGGTCGTACATATCACATAATCATCCATGATCACAAATTTAAACACATAATACCGAAACAGTGCACTGACAACGGTTTCACACTTTGGGTCACAGTTGACTATCCAAGCCATACAAAGGATTTCACATGTCTAACTGTGTCCGAGTTGCGTTTTCACCACAATATAACACAACCCTTCACTTCACATATCATCACATTAGTTACACTTTCATATAACAATACATGTACAATACACACTAGTATAATAAGTAAGTTAGTGTAACTCACTTGGACGTAGCGAACTCATATAATAATCAATAAGGTACGAGTATCCGTAAGCTACGATGCTACCATCAATCACCTACAAGAAAGGTTTCTCACATTATCTACATCAAGAAACTTAATCCTAATCATATATTACAAGTTCTTCCCAATTTGCGATTTTGTATTTCTTCTAATTTGCGATTTGAATATTTCATACACATATATGTACATCTACGGTTGAGTCATATTCCCCCTCTGTGATTTGCGATTGCTCCAAAACAAATTACAATTCCTTTTTTAAAGCTTCTAATTTGCGATTGACACTCAAAATATACAAATTACGATTTGCGGCCCATTGTGCAATTTACAATTGAACCCCAACTTATAATTTGCGATCCGAGTCCAACTCTTGATTTACGGTTACAATCCAGTATAAATATATATATTGCGATCTAGGCCCAAATATACAATTTGCAATTAAGGCCCAGTAATTTAATTTGCGATCTAGCCCACTTCAATTTGCGGTCCTATGGTTTATGTGATTTGTGATTATCTTCAAGTCCACTTTGTGATTGTACACCTCTGTTTAAGATTTGCGATTGAAGTAAATTTGCAAATTCACAGGTTTTCAATTCACAGATTTGCAATTAGGCCCATAAGTAAATTTGCAATTCACAGGTTTTCAATTTTTGATTTACAAAGTGATCTATTTGCAGCTATAATATGTGATCCTAAGTCTTTGTGGCTGATTTGTGATTCTGATTCAGCCCAATAACTTTTGCGATTACTTCTTCACAGTTGATACTAACCCAAATCAAACTCTGTGAATTCTTAACCAAAATGTGTGATTCCAATCATATTAGTTACTAAACATCATAATAACAAATCCCTCACAGATAATCGAAACCTGAACATGATTTTCGAGGTCCGTTAATTGATTTTATGTCTCGACTTTTCTCGAGTTCTTTCCAGCTCGAAACTCGCCCCAAAGTCCCTCAAATTTTAATCATATCAACTTATTCGAGTTTTATTATCTTTCATTCACCTTATCAGTGAACCCTTATCGATTAATTAGAATTTAAACAAGTCTAAATGATTCAAAACCCGATTAGGCTCTCGGTTCTACACCTAGTTCAAACAGCAAGAAAAACAATTCCAATACCCCATCAAATTGAATCATTAACCGTAATAACGATGTATACACATTCATGAAGGTTTGAGGAAGCTGATGATTTATCGTCGAAAATTGATCAAAATGGTGAAGTTTGATTTAGATTTTCTTTCCTGCTTGCTCTTCGTCAAACACCCAGTACAACCTGTTCTCAATTCTTCGTTTGCGGCTACAGTATCCACCCTCTAGGGTACTATGCCCTAAAACCTTTTTATACCTTACTAGTTTCCAAAATACCACAATAGTCCTTGTACTATGAATAATGTTTATTGCATTCCTAGTCCTTGATGACTTTACCAATCAAACATTTACAAATTATATTTATAATAATACGCAAAAGAAAAATAGGTATTACATCAAACATTGTTATTATAGGGTATTGTCTTCTTAAGAGATTGGCATGGTCGACTTTTTAGTCGAGTTATGATCATCATCCAACTCTCCACGTTAGTGCATTGCTTTTGAAAACTCGGATTCATAAGAAAGTTTGTTATAAGTTAATTAGTGTAGTCATCAAAGTTCATATAATGTCTGGCATTGTTTGGGATATGGATTGTGGCATATGTATGCGACTCTTTGAATGGTTTATAATCATTGAGATGTTTATGACTTGATGTGTTATGCATGCTCTAAGGAGATGTTTAATTGCACATTGTTAATGGAGTATGCTTATTCTAAATAAAGGGTGAATAGCCTTGAGTTTGTTGGTTTAAATTATTTAACCTTTAAAGTTAGTTCTATAGGTCCTTGGAATGGCTGCACCCTTTCCTGTAAGTGCTAACAGAGGTGCACAATTCTTCTTGGATTGAAAGTTATACTACATTGTAAATTGGCATGTTCTTTCGAAGGTTCGACCAATCTTTTTGGGACAGAGTGTTAGGGATTGCATTTCGCCCTTGATTTTCTGCTTTAGAAACTCAAGGAGATCCCAAACACCCCCCAACTCTAACACTGTGTTCCCGAATTTTAATCTGGAGAGAAAAGAAGAGATTTGGAAGGAAATAAAAAAAATTTTGTGTTCCATAAATATTTTAAGGAAAGAAGAGAAAAGATTTGAGAGGAAAGTTTGGCTAACTTTTCCTCCTAAACTTTCCTCCCAAAAGCGGGAGGATTTGAAAGGAAAGGAAAATCTTTATGATTTTCCGTAAGTGGCTAAATTACCCTTAATCACAATAAATACTTTTAGAAAGTAAGGGTATTACTGTAAAATGACCCCTTTTCTTTCCTTCCTCTCCAATTCGGGAACACAAACTTATGTCTTTTTTCTCCAATTTCATTTCTTTTCTTTCCAACTCGGAAACATGAAAAATCAAAATCATTATTCTTTTCTTTTCTTTTCTCCCACTAATTCTCTTTTCCTTTCTTTTCTTTTCTTATTATATCTCGGGAACACAGCGTAAACATAAAATCAATTTTGATTGCTAAAACTATCAAAGCCAGTAAATGTACAACTAATGCCTAAGGTACAAGTCATCATTACATATTCTAAAGGATCAGAAAATTCAGGAACACAATTGAAAAAACTTAATACTTTGCATTTCATTATCTGCAATGGCTATAAACAACAAGAAAAGCAAGGGAGTAGAAAGACCTGCAATTTGAAACCATAAAGGCACATAAAGAATCACAAATACAACAAAAAGATGAGTAATAACCAACAAGTTAACAATAACAAAGCTGTTGCCTCTGAACTGGATTTGCAACCTGTTAAAACAATCCATGCCATTAGAGCTAGTTGGCTCGGTTAACCTTTAGGTACGGCAATGCACCTATGACATTGTTATAGTCACTGCGGTCAACTTGTACCTGCATTAGATAAATGTTTGTTTGTCAGAAATGTGCAATATTTTCATAAGTGATAAGAAAATAAATTAATAAATGGTAAATCAATTCAAGATAATTATGTGCACACAAAATACCATCTCAATTCTTGACTTATAAGTTTCTTGTTATTACTCTCAACTCGTTAGGTGGTGATGCACTCCATTTATATAAAGTCTGACTTATGATTTATCTCAAATGGGTTATAATAAATAAAATCTGCTAATAATGGGTTAAATGTCTCCCAAAGTCTACTTATTGGATAATACAACCTCCTAACGAGTTTTATACGATAAAACTTAGATTTTGATTGTAATAATATTGTTTTTGTAATCATAGATTAACACACTAACTATTTATCAAAAAATCAAAATTATTAAGAAAATTGGTTAAGTTGTGTGTGGGTCAACCCAACCCAAGCCACTCGGTCCATACTAAACCTGCCCGTCATCCAACCTGACAGCCCAGCCAAGTCCAGCCAGCACGCAACCTCTATCAACTGTGTATATATCTTTACTTTCTAGATCTGGAGTACTTAGCCAATAGATGAGTGAAGCAATGCTAAAAGGGCCTATCAATTTCAAGCTCTGCTACATTGTTAATGTTTCTAAGGTTCTGCTACCCTCAGTTGTAAATGTTGAAGGTTTATGATTAAGATGGAGCAATGCTTTAGAATAGAAAGAACCGTAATATATTTTCCCTTGAAAGATTTGTTTTTAAACTTCAAAACTATAGGGAGACAGATATCCAACAATTACAAGATAAATTATCAGGAGGTCGAGTCTTGCATCAACTGATAAGGTTACTTCTCCGCAAAGCAGAGATACACTGAAAAGCAGGATGTGACTAATAATGAAAGCGACAATAAACTAATCTGTTTGTTTAAGCATATGCTAAATTTTGAGTAAAACAACATTTCCGATCAACTGCTCAGAGCCTCAGATAATGCCTTGTTTAATCAAGAATGTGAAAACACATCTCTAACTTCATAGATTTGAACACTAACCGTCTTAGAGAGGCGAGTTCTTCTCCTAGCATTCTTCTTTCTAAGCAAATGCTGCTTTCCAGCTCTCCTCCTAACTATCTTCCCAGTACCTGTTACCCTGAATCGCTTTGCTGAAGCCTACAAATGCAAATTTCAAGATAATATAACAAATAGACCCTTGGTAATTTTGATAATAAAAAAAAGACAGTTTTGCACTTAACTTCATGAAACAATAAACACACAGAACGAACATATGTGATATCGTGAAACTCTTAACAAGTTTACAGACATTCAAACCACCAAATGACATCTAATACAAAATTGAACAAAAAATTGATGCAAAAAGTTGGAACAAAACCAACAAATTACCGCACAGGACCTCAATCAAAGATAAACTACATATGCGTGCATTTAAGCATTCGATAAAACTGAAATTTGATACATGAATGTACTAAATTGAGAGAATAAAATCATATAAACACAAACCAGCTGTGCAAGAGCAAACGAAGAGACTAAGGAAAGAGGGGAGGGAATCACCTTGTGGGTTTTCATCTTATAACCCTTCGCAGCTACAACTGTGAGAGATTGGGGTTTTCGATCGGGGGAAGCGACGGTTAAGGCTCTGTTCGGAATAAGCGGAGAGAAAATAGAGACGCTGTGTGATGATGAGAGGTTCAATTGCGTTGATTTCTTTGCGAACTGTGCGAGACAAACGGTGGTATTACAAGAAGGGTTTCTTCGAAGAGGTTTAGTTGGAGTTAAGAGCGAGGTGCAATTGAAAAAGGTTGAGGAGGCCATTGCTGTCATCCTGATGGAGCTCAGTGGTTGTCTCCCTGTGTGGATAAAGGGATTTGGGGGTTTCAATCGTTTGTGTGTGCAGTATGTGTAACTAGCTTTATCCATACTCCATAGATACTAAACGAGCTGAAGTTGATCCTGTATCCAAACAGTCCAAAAAGTAAAGTTCTACCGGTGTCTGCTTTATTTTATTTTTCATTTTTCATTTTTAATTGCAAGTTTGCAACTCTACAAAAAATGAGGTAAAAAAAAAAGGAAATTACTATGATTTTTACAAAAGTACTATATCTTACATTTTACACGAAAAGCATTTATCTTTTTTAGGTAGTATATATGTGTTTTTATCTATAAGATATAAACAATTAAAGCAATAGCTTAATTAATTATTTTTTTAATTATCTAAACTAATTTATAGTAACTTTTGTTTTAATAAATCATTAAATATGATAACAATTATTTAATTAATTTCATTTTGATATGTCACTAATATCAATACAATTATTAAGGTTATATTATTTTTTTCTCTAATTATTTAATAAGATATATATATATATATATATATATATTAAACTACTTTAATAACTAATAAAAAAGATGATTGGATAAAAATAAAGCAAATAGAAAGAGGAAAAAGAAATTGGATATGTTGTTGAACAAATTCCATTACCTGACACAACATTTCACACATATACATTCATTGAAATCAAACATGTTATCGAGCACAAACTATTATCATCGCCGCAGCATTACGTGGGTACAATATTAATAAACATAAATAGATCGAAAGAAAAACGTACACTTATTATTCTTCTTGAGTTTTGATGCCATGGCTAAAACTATATATTATCCATTGTACACATGCAACATAAACTAATATAACAATTATTGTTTTTATGTCTCCATAAATATTCTATCATTTTATCTCATCCACATGTTAAATGTTATTATGATTCAATCACATATTTTTTTATGTACGTATGACAAATTTATGTTATCCACAAATCATCTATTCATCTCCCTAATGTGTTCATTTGTGTAATCTTTTATTAATGTGAACATGTCAATAGCAGCTAAAGCTGTATTCTTCACGCATAGAACCTTCCGATTTAATTTACTTGGAAGATTATGTTCTTAACATAATTGATACGCAAGAGTTTTAAGTCTTTTTTGTGTTTCGTTCCTACTGTCTGAATGCACTATTATGTGTTCACAACTACCCTATAAGAAATTGCACTAAAAATTCACTATTATCGTTAATTTATTAAATGGTCAAAAGTCATGTAGACTATTGTATCCATTTGAATTGCCTTATACTTCAGTTTTAGCTCTTCATGCATGTATACTATTTTAAACATTTGATTTGTCTTTATTTGTTTAGCTACTTTGAAATGCTTTTTTTTTTATCAGCAGAACACACACATATACTAATCTACTCATAAATCTATACATTTTGTCCACGGGACTTGAACCCATGACCATATGTCATGAGAAACTCCTTCCAACACCTTGATACCGCTATGCTACAAGCTCTTTGGTTACTTTACATACCTTTAAAATGTTTCGGTTAGTTTTACCATATGACGAGTGTAGGATCTCAATTGTATCAAGCATCAATAGTTTTGAAGCAAATTCACAATGAAATATGATGATCTTAGTATGAACGTGAGAGCAAAACTAATCTTAAAGAAGTTAGGGTAAACTAAATTGTTTATATATTTAAAGGGTATTTACTAAATCTATCATATACTTCTAACAAATACAACTAGAAGCATATTTTAACTAAAATGTAAAAGGGACACAATTAATGTTCTAATTCACTTTGTTTAATTTTTACACGTTTCCCGCTTTAACCATGCATATTCGCTTCTTCCATAGATTCATGCGATATTTCTTAATTTTTGGTGCAGGTTGCTAGCTACATTTATGTTGGTAACATGATCTTGAGTTCATGGTATTTGTTACATTAATAATAAGGTTTGTACATTTAAGAGTTATGCGATCATGTAAAAGTTTCATCTATAAACAAAAAAACTGCTATGTTAAACCTCAATGTGTACATATTTTCTTTTGAACGGCTAAAAACACACACTTCCTAAACCTAATTTTATATCATTTTTCCACTATAGGACTTGAACCCACAATCTTGTGAGAAACCAAAAATACCCGTTGAACTATAAACACTTTGGGGTGTACACATATATGCTATAGTATGTTTTAAACAAATAGGCTTTTTATGTAGGATAGGATCAAACATTAGTTTATTGCAAACAAATGACATTATGTTATATAGCAAGGGATGTAGGTCCACGCTCCCCAGCGGATATATGTTATGAACACTTGTAGGTATAAATTTTTTATGCATTTATAAACGTAACATTTTGCAAATATATATATATATATAGGGGAGGGTTCATGCGAGAAGTGTTTTTTTTGCGAGAAGTGTGAGAAGCAATTTCAGCCATTGATTGATTTTTAATCTTGTGGTTCACATTAATCATAATTAATATTTTTATTTAATTGAAAAGGGTAAATTAGTAAACAAAAAAAATATTCTCTCTCCTCACTCAAATTAATTTCTCTCTCAAATTAAATTGTTTCCAGGTTTAAAAAATTTACTTTTACGTTATTATAAGTACGGTGTTCACTGCTGAACACAACCAACGATTTACAAAATTTTTGTTATGTATACAGTATTCATTAGTGTTACATCCACACCCAACAATTATCAAAACCATTAATAAACTTTTTGAACTATATAATTCGAAGTTCACTAATAAACATGTTACATGCATAATAACAAAATTTTTGAAAGTTCTTTTTTCAGTGTTCATTAATGAGCCATAAACAAATTTAAAACTTTGATATTATAGTTAGAAAAAATTAGCAACTAATAATTACGTTCAATCATGAATATAAAATTTAACAAATTATAACATTACTCCGACTAAATTCAGTAATGAACAATACATACAGAACCTAAATCAAAAAACTACATTAATCAAAGTTCCTATATTCACTAATAAACAAATATAATCACAACAAATATTCACTCACTAATAATAACAAACATCAACTCATATGAAACACCAAATCTAAAAAAATATAAAGAAGAAATACAGATTAGCAGTAATAGTGTCGGTGCACTAGTTGTGTAGTAAGAAGGCTTTTTCCATGTTTATTGGTAAATAGCCATAATCAGCAACAAAAAACCAAAAAATAGGTACCACTAAAAAAATTAAAAAGAAAGAAAGGAGAAAGAGATCCTGGTAGATTCAAACAGCTTTGAGACGGGAGATGACCGGGGAAGAACCAAGCAGAGGTGGTCGGAGATTAGTTGTGGATGTGCCGATAAGATGCACGGCGGCGGTAGTCCTCGAAACACCCCAGATCGACATCTAAAATCGGTTCACCGTTGAAACATCCCAGATCGACATCTGAAATCAGCAAGTCCTCGAAACGGAGCATGGAACGAGGCATTGGCGTTTGGGGTCTGGGTCGGCGGCGGGAGATGTTGCAGAAAATGTGGTCGGCGGCGGGAGGCATGCAGAAACAAACTGAAGGCTTGCTGGAAGTTTTAGGATGCAGATGAGACAGGAAGGATAGCCGTGAGGGAGACGATGAGTTGATTAGGGTTTTAAATGTGAATTTTTGAGGAGAGAGAGAGTCATAATTAATATAGAAAGAATTTGATTATTTTATTAAAATGTCTCTTCTACCCTTTCATCAATTTAATTAGTGTCCTTTAATGTTGATTTATTTATGAAATTACCATAATCAATCCTAACCATCAATTAGTTAATCGTAGGGTCTAAAATGCTTCTCGCAAAAAAAAAAATATTTTTCGCATGAACCATCCTCTATATATATATATATATATATAAAAGTTTTTTAAAATTTTTTCTATGTGTCGTTATCTTCTTAGTAATACTTTAGACAAAGACATAAAAAACGTACATTTTCCTATTTGTTACAAGACTCGTATTGTTTTTGATTATTTGGAACCAAACCAAACCATACCAACAATTTAATTTTTAAAGTATCTTTAATTATTATTAATGTATGGACGTTACTTTATACTTTAATGATTGGTTTAGTATAACATTTCTTTAGATTGTGGTAGATGCTTTGCAATGACGTGTGTATGTGTGTGTGGCTTTTTTTATAAATCCTTTCGAATATGCGAAGAAAAATTATTATAGACTAACAATTAGAAAAACTTATGGATTAGTATATTATTTTTGAAAAATTAGACAAATATTTAGAAAAAGTTATGGAATTTTATATACTTTTTTAGCAATAAAGAAACACGCCTTCTAATCAATACTTAGGTTTACAAGGAGACTTATTATGTTGATGATGGTTAGTTTGAAATTATATTATATATGTATGTTGATGATGGTTAGTTTGAAATTATATTATATATGTATATAGATTAAATCTATCATTTTCTGATGGAAAATGACGGTGTTTTAAGCATAACAAGATGGAGCTGAAACTAGAGTTGAGACGGTGTTTTGAAGAATAGGTGTTTGGTAAATGAGCTAAAGTAAAAAATATAAAATAACATAAAAGGACATATGAATAACAAAACAAATTAATTGCTTCGGTGACATGGTAATTTTAATTAATCACAATCTCTATCCTCGTTCATAATTTACTTCAAAGAGATGATCTTTTAAGCGATTATGGGTGATTGTAACTTTGATTATCTCATCGAGATTTTGATACCCAGCTGAACAATGTTAGAGAGCATAGGATTATGAAAACGAGAATCTCAAATCTATATAACCTCTCATAATGCGTACCTAACATAGTGGTTGTTTTCAAATACAATTTAAAGTTTTTTAAAAGGTTAAATATAACTTTTGATAACAAAATCAAAACTCAGTATTGCATTCGTAACTTTTAAGTCGGTTTCGTGCCCGAAACAAATTGAAGAAAGGATCGTGGCAATTAATACTTCTTTTGTTCCAAAAGTTGTGTTTTTATTACATATAAAAATTTGTGATGTGTATAATGTGAATAGAATGACACGTGTACAAGTAGTTAATAGGCCACGTAAATATTATATAGATATTGTGTAAATATTTGAAATATTGTGATTATCCTTTCTTCTGTTTCATAGTGTATAATGCTCGAAACAATGTTTCCGTTACTTATACAAATCTATAGTGATGAATAGATTTGTTAATTTTGAAGCTTCAACAAAACTGTATTTATAATGATGTGTAGATTTATTAAATTTACAAAATCTATAATGAATTTGAGATGATCTTGAATAATAGAATCTAGAAGATTAAGAGTCAGTTATGTTTACGTGCGGAAAAAGGGATATGGATGGTTACCACCAAAAGTTGCAATCCTATCAACTTAAATGAGTATCACCCTGCGTTCATGTAAGTGGCTCAAACGACTCACCCTGCAACTTTGATGTAACACCCGCAAACCTGGGCTAGGAGATTAGCGGGTTGGCGGTATGTGATTAATTGTGCTTTAACTTGTTATGTG
>JAUEJL010060557.1:0-18550 GCA_032274825.1 Drosophyllum lusitanicum | reverse complement strand
TCAGGTTTAGTCAGGTAATGCTCGTGTGTACAAATCTGTATGTATATTTTCTTTCTCTTAAACCTGTGCGCTTAAATCAACACTAAGTTATTAGTTATGCGGACTTGGATTTCATTTTCTCTAAATATGAAAAACTTTTAGTTGTTCTTTATATCTGATAGTTTATACTTACTATCATTTTATTCTTTCCCAATGATCAGGTTGACCAAGTAAAATAGTTGTTTATTAGAATGTTGTTGCTTTTGTTTGATTTAAAAATTTGTGTCTTGAGTAGATTCACTTCTTTTTCTTATATCTAGATCGCCCATTGACTAATCTGGCAGAGACATTATTCTTATTAACATTTGAGACTCAAATCATTTGTGGAAAGAATATTGGTGAGATTACACATGTTCCTATAATGAAAATGATTCCATTAAAATTTCCTCTAATGCTGTGTTTTGCCATAACGATTAACACATATCAAGGACAGTCACTTTCAGAAGTTGGTTTATTCCTCAGGAAAACTGTGTTTACACATAGACAAGTGTATGTTGCCGTTTCACATGTTAAAAGTAAAAAAAGATTGAAAGTTTTGATTTGTGACAACAGAGGTAATGTTAGAAACAAAACAACAAATGTAGCGTACAAAGAAGGGCTTCAAAAAATTTAGTTACTTTTTTTTTTTGTAAACAATTATGCTATATATAAGTTTTCTATGATATTTCATTTATTACATTTTTTATCATTTGATTTTAAAATATTTCAAATACACTTTTTCATAATACTCGTGCGTGTACGGCTCTATAAACTAGTAATATGAGTAAAGTTATAACTATTAATTAAAAAAATTATTTTAATAATTAAGGCTTAAAAATCTTATAGCTAGAACTAAAGAAATCAAAATTGGAAAAAAAAAACCCACCAGTGCTTCTTTCTCTATTTAACAAATCTTTTGTCTGAGTGGGTCTCAAGAATTATTAATTTCTCATAACCTTTTGCCACTTAATCAAACATGGTGCAGGCTTCAAATCTCACACCCTCAATTAAGTTCTTCCTCTTTTCTTTTTCACAAATGTAAGTGTATATATATATAGTTGTTTGTAGGACATTTTTTTCCTTCCTAATCTTTTCAGTGATTGTGTTGAACCTTATGATTGTAGTAGAATAATACTTTCTATCTATAAAATAGAGACTTTCATTCAACCATACGCTTGGAGTACTCAACCTTATGTAGCAGGATTCCATAGAATTAAGTCAGTATAGTACTTCTGTCTCATGTTATGAAAGATGGCCACGCATACCAGTCCATGAAAAGATGAGAGACCTCGCATGCATAGAGGACGATAATTGCCTAGAAATGGCACAGGGCCGTTACAATTCATGATCGTCGAAAATTCAAGATTGAGTAAGGAATAAAATGAAGGGCTAAATATAAACCATCAGATCAAATCAAACGACTGTTGCGGTTGGTAGCTATTTCTGAGTAAAAAAAACATATACACTAAATCAATTTTTACAAAACACATAAATAAATGATGCAAAAAAGGTCCTACCGGGAGTCGAACCCAGGTCGCTGGATTCAAAGTCCAGAGTGCTAACCACTACACCATAGAACCAATTTGTTTGAGTTGCTTTATAATAATATTTTAAATCTACACACCCTCAAACGTCACCTTCAATCAAATAATTCAAAGTTTTAATGAAATTCGAAAATTTTTGTTGTAAGACTTCAAAATCTTAATTTTTTTTTTTTTTGGTTTTATATAGAATAATTATCATAATTAGGAATGAGCTCGGTTTTAAAAACCGGTCCGAACCCGAAAAATCAATTTTTAAATAACATAAGATGTAAATGTTCAAAAGTAGAAATTGATAATAATTACACATGAGAGACTCATTTTTCATGGATTCCTGATATATAGAATCTATTTAGCAGAGTTAAGATAGTCTGTAATTCTTGCAAGTGATTTAACACATGTGTGAATACTAACTAAAACACACATATTGTGCTTGAATGGATTCTAAATCAAAAGAGAATTTGGATACTTACAAAATTAGATTTTATTTTTACCACAAACTTATTGTTCTTGAGCCCCCTCAATAATATCCAATGATACAACTCTGTTTCTCTGATACCTCTAGGCGAATATATGAAGGTCCGTTATTTATTTTTAGCGATGTAAATGAGCCTAGCTACTTGTGAGATATTCGATCTTGGGTTGTCAAAAGCACGAAACAAGCGGAGCCTTAACAAGCTCGAGCATAAATTGAAGCTTATTTAATAAAGAGAACCGATTCGTACACAACAGTTTTTATCCATACACAAGGTACAACCATTTATTGCATATGGTACAAGTTGACGATGCATAAAGTTGTTGTGTGTAACCAATTGTGTTGTGTACGGATCATTTGTGATATTAGTCGAAGTGTTGCCGATTTTTGCATATAGAAATCAAAGCGCGGAGATATTAAAAACTTACGATTAGAGTAACATAAAAATGGGGCATCATAAGTTTTTTGCTCCTCGGTTACATTGAATTTGTGTCGATGTCTTTTAATCCAGATCAAGGAGTAAATGAGCTAGTTCTATCAAAGAGTTGTATAACGTCATGGGTTCGAGTTGCGTCGTGGATAAATTTGGGATAGATTTAGGAGCCGTTCAAAAAAAATTAAGTTGCATTATATAATGTAATGATTCTATTTTGAAGGGACCAACCTCTAGATTTTGAAGTCGTATATATTTATTATATACTTTTTTCGTCTTAAAATTATTGTCCGCGGACAAAAAAAACACACAATTTAAGGGAAATTAATGTAATATGTAATTAGTGAAAAAGTTATTTTTAGTTTTACATTTAAAAATTGTTAACTTGTAAAATATATAATAACAGTAATTAATAAATGACATAATAGGAAAATTAAGTAGCTTATAGTACAACATTAATTAAACGACAAAAACCCTTTTACTGTCTTACGAAGTTGTTCCCGTGACTATGTGGATGGTTGTCTTCTAATAGCAACACATGATATTCACAAGGAAGTAACTCAAGAATTGAGCATGTTTACATAGAGTAATTAATGACTTAAAAAAAGGGGTTTCTATCTTTGGCAATAACTCATTCTCTCTTTCTCTCCTTAAAATTCATTTTGTTATGCTATAAATAGCTAAAAACACAAACAAACATCTAGAGACCATCCAATGTTCCTATTTTTATGTGTGTTGTTTGCTTATAAAACACACATTTGATTGATTTGAGTTGATGTTTGATAACTAACTACCAAATTAAGAAGAAATCAAGAAAGAAAGAAAGAAAAGAGATGTTGGGAGTATTCAAGAATGGATTGGTGAGCCCACCAAAGGAGTTAAACAGCCCTAACCCTAACCAATCCAACAATCAATCCCCACTTGAAGCCTTCTTCTCCTCTCATCAAAATAATGCTTCCTCCATTTCTTTGGGAAATGATGCTTCCTTGGCCTTTGCTCATTCTTCTCACTCCCTTTTGGCTACACAAAGGTAATTTTTATTTATAATTAATAAAATCTCCCTCTCTATCCCCCTCTCTCTCTCTCTAGATCAATCAATCCCTCCCTATATCGAACGGTCTCTCTCTCTCTCTCTCTACGCAATTGCGTGCATGTGTAAAACGATCAATGTACATTTTGACCTCTTTTAAATTGTATTGTGTAGGTTATTTTGTAGCGTGGATGACGTTTATTGCATATTCTTGGGGAATTTGAACAATTTATGCGCTCTTAACAAGCAATATGGGCTAACCAAGGGAACAAATGAGTCCATGTTTGTGATCCAGGCCTACAAGACCCTTCGAGACCGTGGCCCGTACCCGGCCCATTCTGTCCTTAAGGACCTTGATGGTAGTTTTGGTTTTGTGGTCTATGATTTCAAGGCTAAAACCGTCTTTATCTCACTTGTAAGTTCGGAAAGGAAAGAAGATATGTGTATATATATACATATACATACATATATAAGGGTGTTTTCGACTTTTTACTTGAACAGGGTAATGATGGAAGAGTAATGCTCTTCTGGGGGATCGCTGCTGATGGCTCTGTTGTGATTTCTGATAATATGGAGGTGATCAAGTCTAGCTGCTCCAAGTCTTTTGCTCCTTTCCCAACTGGTAATTCTGTTTTATCCTTTAACTAAATCTTAACTGCAAGTTTTTCATCGCTTATCGAGTAAAATGCAATCGGTTTTTCACGCGAGTTTTCTCAAGCCGTACCATGAAGACGCGAAAGATCCAAAACGCTTTTCAAAAAGAAATTTAAAAAAAGGCTGATCATGAGAGTGAATGAAATGCAGGATGCTTGTACCACACAGGAGGAGAGTTGATGAATTTTGAGCATCCAAAGCACAAAATGAAAGCAATCTCAAGGGTTGACAGTGAGGGTGCAATGTGTGGAGCCACTTTCAAAGTTGACATCTATGCAAAGACCAAAAGCATGCCAAGGGTTGGCAGTCATGCCAATTGGGCTTGGAGCCAAGAAGCCTGAATCAATTTTGACTTCTATAAAGTCATAAGTCAACCTTTTTCATTGACTTCTACTACATTTCAGAATTATTCTTTTCTTTTCATAACTATCAAGGTTTTCTCAATTTTATTTTTTAAATTTTTCATTCTGGGATGTAGGGTAAATGCCGGAAAAACTCAATTTACTGTTGCTAAATTCATACACTTTTATTTTTATATATAGTGAAGTTCCCAAAAGTATAAAAAAAAGGCAGCAGTACGTATAGAAAAGCATTGTTGAATAATAGCGATTGTATATTTGACTTTTAAGAGTCAATTGGGTTGTAATTTCACTAGTAACATGGTCAATTCAAAACAATTTTACACGAATAATATCGATTTAAATTCTTTCCTAGTTTCCTGGCTGTCTATACCTAACTGGTTGCATAAGCAAAATTGTTCAAGCATATATAATATGTTGATCGATCAGGAGGTCACTAAAGTCGAGCCTTTTTCGCATACTTGGCTCTTGCTGAACGTTCAAGCATATATATGTTTATTAAAGGGATTTCGGTTATAGTTTTCCACGTGATGGCCCAGATTTTAATACGACATCTAGTTTTACAGAAAAGCTCCCTATTCCTTATTTATTCTTTTGTTTCCCGTCTTTGAAGAGCAATTCAAGACCCTTAAGACGAAAACCAAATAAGAATGAGGATGAAAAAGATAGTGTAATGTAACATTTTATACCCAGTATATATTTCAATATAAGACCATAAATTTATCAAAGTCCAAATTAGGGGGGAAAAGAAAAAAAAAACTATTAGATGAAACTAGAAGCAAGAAGCTAACCTAAGGCTTTAACCTTCTATACAACACGAACCCATGTCCCTCCACACATTGGACAGCCGTTAACCCAGCGGCTGATCCACCACGTCTCTCGCTCATTCTGAGGAGATGTGTTGTTGCTGCCACCTTGTGAACTAAAAGCTGAAGTTTGGCGCAAACATCTTATACACTGCATAGCAATACACGGGAGTTTAATAGCCCAAAGAAAAAACTTGAGTTGAGTACAAATGAGGAAATGTGAAGTAAAATGATACATTAAGAAAATGATAACGATACCTTGTACCAAACTCCATCAAGACCCGTTTTCCAGACAGCAGTTACTACATCTCGTCGTGAACCCATTATCCCGAGATATGCTCCCAATCCAACTGAAGTGTTTAAGCCGAAGGCAGCATCTCTTTCTGACATCCTTCGCTTTCTGGGCCACAAACGTTGGGCTTCATTGTTGCTATCAACCGAGCTGAAGCTGGGCCAATCTGTAGAAGTGCTCAGCTTTGAGGAAGAATCATCAACGCCAAGATCGTCAGGGTCAGACCAGGGCCCACCAAATGTATTACGTCTATGCCATTCTTCAGCAGGAGGGTGGAGTTCTAATTCTCTAAGTAACAAACCCGCAGCATCTGCGCCTCTAGGCCGCGGCATATTCTGCATGTTTTATCTCTAATGGGTCAGGTCAAATAAGTAAATTCCAAAAAATAGCAAAAAATGAATTAGTCAAGTGGTTTGGAAAATAGAAACAAATTTGTCAGGAAACTCAGCAACAATTGTGTTAATTAGCTAAGTCACATTCCTAATGAACCATAAAATCTAACACTCATCTCATTGAAGTTTATATGCAGAATAGAATCTAAGTTCCAGAACATCTAAATTGACCAAGCGATTGAGGAATAATAATAAAGGGAAAAAATAACAGGAGAGGAGCTCCAAACATATATTTTGAAGATTTTGTAGCAACATAATGCTCAAGACTGTGCAAGGTAAGGAAGCTAAAAAGATGGATTTAAATAAATATATACAAGTAAAATTCAATTTCACCTGCATATGTGGACCAAGTGCTGCTTCAACAACCTCTGGCAAAACGGTGTAGTTTCCATCTATGTAATGCAGGCGGACCTGTATGTTGCTGCTCCCTACCTGAGAAACAGGCAACGGGTGTGGGAGAGCTTGTGTTCGTTTACAAAGATCCATTAGTATCAGGAATAGAACCTTAACCTGCATCATAGCAACAACCTATGAGATACCAAACATCATCTTATAATGCAGTTAAGTAGGGTTCCTTCTAAGTTTAATAGTAAATGAGTTTTTCTCTAGTATTATATTCAATTGGATTATACTTTAAGCACTATTTACAAACCATCTTTTGTGGTTGTGGTTTTAAAGTCCAATAGAAAGTCGACTATAATTCCACTCTTTAGTAAACCATCAATCACAACGTGATTTCATCAATAACTCATTCATTTATATTATACCTTTATATTAATTTATAAACAAAAATGGAACATTTTCATGAGACTTTCAGGGTGATTAAGTAATTTCACCATTAAAACATGAGATTTTAAGGTTCACATTATATTTTTATCCCATGGTCATAATTGGAAATGACAAAAGAAAATAAAAAATGATTGGCTTGAAATAGTTGTAGGTTGAAGAGTAGCATTGTTGCATTTTGAAGCCCTCAACTTTTGAGTAATTACAGTTTAGCGATGGTTAAATATGAGTGGTGCCATAAAAACATGAGATTATAAGGTTCGTATTATATTGTTATCTCATGGTCATAATTGGAAATGACAGAAGAAAATAAAAAATGATTAGCTTGAAATAGTTGTAGGTTGAAGAGTCGCATTGTTGCATTTTGAAGCCTTCAACTTTTGAGTAATTACAGTTTAGCGATGGTTAAATATGAGTAGTGCCACAAATGAAATTAAATTATGATTGGCTTAAAATGGTTAGTAGGGTGGTCTTATGTTAATTTCAAACTAAAACCTTGAAATGTCAACTAATTGCAATTTTGGCACCAAACTTAATAATCATTCTCTTTTAGGATTTACAAATTCAGCTCCATTTTACCTACGTTATCCGGTTCAGGGCGACTTGAAATTATATTGGATCAGTCAGGTTTTTAGGTTAACCTTAATCACACATACCCTTACACCTGACTAGAATAACTAAAACAAATGAGTCCGTAAGATTCTTTAATACACAAAAACAAACTTAATAAATCAAACTACGTCTAAATGAAAATACCATTCAGATGCAAAGTATGGGCAAACGAAACCTTGTGAAATATATCAAGCCACATTTGTTTTTATATTTCGTGCAAGATAATATTTATAAAATAAATTTAGAACTAGTTGATGATTCAGCTTTCATTAATCGAGCAAAAGCTGAGATCAGAGTATGATAACAATTTTATTTTAATATTATAATAAAGAGACAGAAACCAAGTAATGGTGTTACCTCATCAAATGTGTACCCTTGACCAGCATTGCCAGAACCATATCTTGACCGATTTGCTGGGCCATCTTCAGCGCCTTTAGGTCCAGAACCAACCTGACCACCCCGAGAAACAGATAACTCTTCCGATCTACTACCCAAAGACGATGTCACTTTTGTAGCAACAGAACTGACTTCTTCAACTTTACCAGGAGGAGCACCAGACTGAGGTTTATGCACAGATGCTGAATCTGTGTTTCTTTGAGGTGCACCTAGAAATCGTGGTAGGTGTATTCTCCGAAAGAAAAAACAAAAAAGTAAAAGTTGACATAATCTATGAAGAAAATGGCAATCCCCAA
Organism: Drosophyllum lusitanicum; assembly: GCA_032274825.1. NCBI lineage: Eukaryota > Viridiplantae > Streptophyta > Magnoliopsida > Caryophyllales > Drosophyllaceae > Drosophyllum > Drosophyllum lusitanicum. The sequence continues at coordinate 10,460 of JAUEJL010060557.1, read as the reverse complement.
TAAGTCTAACAGCTGGAGTTCCAGGGAAAGTTCCAGTGTTTATACTTATAGGCATGAATGATGATGGACCACTTATTTGATTAGGAGTAGCATTTGGTACTCCATCAGAATTGCTATTGATTTTAGCAATAGCTCCTTGTACCCACGCTTGAATTGGAGTGCTTGCAGTAGAACTTGCACTACCATTTTGACCACCTAAAAGATGTAAAAAAATGTAATTAATTAAATACACTTTGATCATTTTTTTCCTCATACGTGTAATAAAAACTGACCCTGTGTGGTTCCAGGAGTGGCGGCACTTTGGGTGGGACTGATGACCATGTTACGATTGCCGCCTGTACCAGCAGTTACAGCATGACTAGCAAGTGTACGACAAAAACTAGCATAACGACGCAATCGTGTAATGAAATGTGAAGCTAAATCAAGTATAGCATCAACATATGCCTGAAACAAATTGTATTAAATAAATTAGAAAATAAGAGAAAAATAAAACGTTGCAAGAAGTTTGGTGCAAACCTGGACGTTTAGAACAAGTGCTGGTTCAACAGCCATTGATTCATGGTCAAGACTGTTTAATGTCTCACCAGATGCCAACCACGGCTCAACTACTAAAGCTGAAGGATTAACGAGTGCTGATTCTATTCCTTTTCCTAACATATCAAGCAATAATCTTGCTTGCATATCAAGCACCATTGCTCTTACCTCCTGAGCATTCGTACCTTCTAACAGTCTGCATTTTATCCTGTCTAAACCCTACATATATCAAAAGCACTACTGTGAGTGACTATTTACATATTAATAACAGATATGTTGCCTTATTATATGTACAAGTGAATGTGGGAGACACATAAGGAACTCCAAACAAAAAAACACATCGACTTAACACAAAAGTCAGATTATTTCTGGTCAACTTCTAGCATAGAAGGAAGAACTATCAGCCCAAAAGGTATTTTTCTTAACTACACTGATTACTTGAGTAAAATTCAGCAGTAAGCAATCATGCGATAACCTAAAAACTAAGTAACTAACCAATATTCGTATAGCAGAAACCATCAAATTGCACAATAGGAGGATTCTAGAAAACAGTTTATGCAGTTAAACAATCTAACCAATTCATAAAATCAATCATAGGAGCCAGAGCTGGAAAGAGGTTAATGAAACATACAGGGCCATACTGTTGTCTATGCTGAGTGGAAGGAAGAGAATGAAAATCAGCATCCAGAACCGCGATCACATTGTTTAGCGAAACTGAGCAAAATCATAAGAACGAAAACATCAACATGTATTCTAGGAAAATATTAATGAAACTTCATTAATGAAATTCCTGAAATAAGTTAGACAAAATGATATAAAGCAGAGAGATAGAAGTATAAAACGCATTAGAAACATTCTTACATTGTAAATTTGTAATCTCCATTCAACACATAACACCAAATCTACATTATGCAACTTGATCACATTCTCCCTTTTTTTAACTATTATTTTTTAAGATGGCATATGGCAGTTTATATTTTGAGGTCATCAGTGTTGTAAAACTCGGCCTAGGCGGCCGACTAGTCGGCGCCTAGTCGGTAGTCAGGCATAGACCTTGGCGAATAGTGGCTACTCGGACTCATTTCTCGGTTTAGGTCAAAGTCGGGGCTAGGCGGCCAAGCGGTCAACGAAGTCTTTTTTTTTCATTAACCGCACTGGGATACTTCATATTTCATTATTTCTTGAGTACTATTTTGATATTTTCAGATTTGGAATTGAATAATTCATAGTTTACAGATTGATTTTTTATCAGTGCTGGATACTTCAAAGTTCAAAAGTGTTTTGAACTAGTATTTGAAGTCTTGAGCAATTATATTAGTGTTTCTAAACATATGTTTTGAGTCCTATGAACATTATATTTATATTTGAGTATTTATAAATTTGAAGTTTATATGTAAAACATTCCAATCCAAATACTCCCCGAGTACTCCCCGCCTAGGCCGAGTACTCGCTACTCCCCGCCGATCGCCCAGCTCCCGCCTAGCGAGTTCTGCAACATTGGCATTCATTCTCCATGAACACTTTAAGACGTTTCAAGTTTTAAAAATCATTCACATTCTTACCAATGCCATCCTCAGCAGCACTCTGTGTACAGCCAACAGCATCCCACCAATCAACTCCAACCATAAGACTCCACCAAAACCTGGTGGCACAGAACACAATTTCAAGAAAAATAAACAATTATCAAAATATGTAGACTGAAGTAGTATAGCCTTTTATGATGTCTTTGGGAGATCTTTGATTTAAAGATTTCGATAATTACTAGCAAAACAGAAACAAGATTATGATATTGCAAAGAGAACTACTAAATGTATGCAACTCTGTAGAATACCTTTCGGCAATTGCACGTTCCCATGTTGTGGAGTTTGCTTTCACTTGACTGCTTGCAACAGCAGGCGGAAGAACACGAATTATTTTCAACATAGTGCAATCCCTGATTGTATCATGCCAAACAGTAGCAGAACAGCAACTTGTGGAAGAAAATGCAGGAGAAGCAATTGCAGAAACAACATTGATCTGATAATTATCAACAGGTGTGAAGCTTGAGCCAGAAAAAATGTGGATTCCACCTCGTAGAAAAGCAACAGCAACCTCACCACCATGAGCAGAATAGACAATACGAGCAAGAGTTCTAACATCACTTGGCAAATCAAAAGGATCAAAAACAAGCCTTTTTGCATTCTCAATGTCAGAATCGGGTGTGTTTAGACCACCCTCCGAAATTGATCCTGTTTGGTTGTTTTTAAAATAATCAGTAGCTGGAATGCTTTTGTTCACTTTCGTGACCCACACCGTCTGCATTGGGGGCTGCCCACCAAAACTAGATGTGGGGTTCCCAAATATTGGATGCAGCACAACAGGCTCTAGAGAGGATTCCCAGCGTTGTACCCTCCATCCAGTAATTGAAGGACCCTCGTCTGGATCATAGGGAGACATGTACTGTCCTACATAAACAATATGAACACCTAATAAGTTGATTTTCAAGAATAGAAAAACATATACCTCAAAAAGAAAAACAATATACTCTACTATAAAGGTGTATACCAGAGATTGCAAAATTTGTTGTCACAATAATAATCTAAATGTTTGGATAAATGGCTTAAGGAGTTGATGGATTGTATGCACTTTCAGATATACTTTGGCAAACTTTTAACCCATTAGACCCGTGATACGAACCAATCGGCACAGATTACATTTAATCAGAAAAGAAGAAGAAAAAGAACAAGAGATAGTCCTTCCACATTTCGACCCGTGAACACTCCCAGGCCTAATCCTGCGATTTGAGAAGCAGATTTTCTCCCAAGTCTACGACTGGCAAATAATACTTTCTACACCCTCCTATCTGACCCTTCATGACGTTATATAAGCACCCTTACTTCCTCCCCAACACAAAGCAAATTAGAAAATCATAAACTAAAAGAAACATAATCTAAACATAAAATAACTTGGCCCCTTTTTAACTGTGTAATTTATCCCTGGATTGAATCCTCACTGTTGATTCATATGTAAAGGCCTTAAATCACTCTGAAACTTAGGCCTACAATGCAGTACCAAATCAGCCCTACACAAATAACCTACCAGGTCCAGCCTTCATCCAACTTCTCCAGTACTGATTTCTCCAGCCCAGCCCAACTTAGCCCTATCTCTGATTTTCAAGTTGTTTGTTCCTTCCATTGCCTCATTACTCTTCCAGTGAATAGTGTCAGAGGGGCATGGGCAGCCTCTGATTGCAATCACCGCTGTGATCCACTGCCCCAATGTCATTGGCTTTCCTCTGATCTCCATTCAATCCACCCCCAACAAACCTGTTACCGCCGATTCGAAAACCATTCAACTCGTTCCCCTCATTACTGTTCCTGCCACCCTCTTCGAACCCAAACTACACTCTTCAGTCCTTTCTCACCTGCTACAATAGTCTCAGTGTGAGAAGTAAGCATCAGCCATCAGGTGACCAAGGTCGTCCCAACGAATCAACAAAGTTGGCAACTTTAGCAGTTCAGGCTGCTTCAGCTCGACAGGGGTGTTAACTTCTGTCCTAAAGCCGATAGATTACTACCCAAAGAAGTCAAAAATCTCATCACTTCCTCGTGTTTCTGGTTGGACTCCAACCTCAGTGCAGCCATGTAGGGCTTCCCAGGCAGTGAAACGCATCACTCACCTCCCCATTTTATTGATCCTCGCATCTAGAACTGTAGCCTTCGTCATTACCAGTCTCAATTTTCTTCTAGCAGCTTATCCCCAAGATGCGTTTAACAAACTGACCAGAAATCAATTTTTTTTTCTTTTTTTGTCAATCGAAATAAGGAAAAAGAAAAAAACATATGAACAGTGTTTCTGGAGGCAACTGTACTCTGTCAATGAACAATAAAAAGTAACTTTGATTTCTTTTATTTCTGGCCCAGAACCAATGCTATCATACCAACCGATACGAACCAATCGACAGTGATTATTTTAAACCAGAAGAAAAGAAACAAATAGATAGGTTTTCCACCTTTTGAGCCGTCAACACTCCCAGACCCAATCCTATTATTTGAGAAGCAGGTTTTCTCCCAAGTCCATGAGTCACCAATAATTATCCTGATTCCCTCCTCTCTAACCCTTCCCGACATAATATAAGCAACATGACTTCCACCCAAGACAAAGCAAATTAGGTAAAAAAAAATTTGAAGCAAAATCTAAAGATTATAACTTAGCCCCTTCTAGTTAATACACTACCCGTGAACCCAGGACTTCCCTTGGAGAGTTCTGTCACACCATTTTACCCATTTCATTTTTAGCAACAAAAAAATTAACTAGCCCAGAGGCGGAGACAGAGGGTGGGCGGAAGGCTGCTAGCCCCTCTCCCCCCAGCCCTCTCTAATTAACCCAAATTTTTTGTATTTTATAAGCCCGAGTCTAGTCATTTTTATTAAGCCCTTCCTAATTAAAGTTAGAAGTCAAATATAACACCAGAAGAAACAACAAAAGTTTGTAGGTTTACTATTATATTTACTTTTCTCGAGACGTCTTTTATGATATTTTATTTCGCTGACAATGTCTATTGATATTTTATTCTCTATTTTGTGATCCTACCTTTGGGTCGTTTTAATTTGAATATAAATAATGTTTTTAAAGTTTATAATAGCGAATTTTATGTTATTGGAATCGTGAGTCATGTTCATTGAGTTTGTAACGAATAAGCTTTTCGTTATTGCACTACCGAATCATCAATCATGAGTCCAGGTCAATAAATTATAAAATTAATTATAACAATTGTTATATTTTATTTTTAAGATTTGGGTTATCGTTTTAGTTAATATTTTGTTACTAGTTGGTTAATTTATGACCAAATGAGCTCGTAATCGTGAGAAAAGTTTTAAGATTAATTTTGGTAAAGCTTATGTTATTTTAACACGTAAATTTTTTGTCTTTAAATAAACTTCCGTTGTTTATTTATCTTACAAGTAATGGAGCTTTTTATGTCGTTCATATATAATGGTATCATTATTGTTATGATAAAATAAGACCTCCTATGTTAAAATTCTAGCTCCGCCCCTGAACTAGCCTGTCCAATTCATAAATAAATGGGTCGAGATTACCACATCTAAGATTGTATATCCCGTTGTCTTAACAAACATCAAAATAGTCAACTGAAATGGGTCTAACATTAGCATCACGCGAGTAAATACGACTGATCGTGAATCAAGCTCATGCAACTTCAAGGTTACATTATCTTTTTTTCAAAACAGCAAGACCAACATACCATACTGCTGATTTAAGTGGTGTGTTCAGAAAAAGAAGCATGCGTGACAGCAAGAACCCCTAAACTGTACTAGCATCTTTGCCTATTAAATGAGCAATCACTCACCCACCAAGCCAGCAAAATCAAGAAGATACATGCATGTTCAAAAATAACATAGATTGTAAAAATGTTTTCAAGTTTGAAGCCAGTACCTTCAACAATCACAATAGCAACCACGGACCCACCACAAGTAGGGTCAAAAGCAACTGCAGTGACACCAGAACCCCATGTAGTTGTTGCTGCTGATTGTGCTGAAGCCTCTGGACTCACATAGGCAGAAAAATTTGAAACAGGAGAACAATGAAGTGCAACCATGTCACTATAATCTTCTGTCTGTTTCTTCCCTTGCTTAGCTTCTAATATAAGATATTCCTGCCAACTAAAAAGATATGAAGCCATTGGAGCAAAACCATCCCACGAAGGTGGATTAAGTGAAGGAGGAACACCACTGCTTGTAGTAGTTTTTGGGGTTGCTTGAAATCCATTTCCAGGACCAGGGGTGACCTCCCAGACAACAACGGTAGATGGATTCACGATGGGCACTCCTGCAACATGCAGGGCTCCCAAATCTGTCACAATTGCATCAGCTGCCATAATCCCACTAGGCCCGGCTCCCAAGAGGCCTTTGCTTGTGCAAAACCATTTAGATGTGCCGCCACTCTGATTTGGTGGCCACTGAGACCAGTGAAGCTGAATAGATCCAGATGAGAAAACAGAGCATACACAGAGAAAGTTTGGCCATCCAGCTGGATTTTTTTTAGAAATATTAAACTATGATGCATAATTTGAAAGCAGGATTAAAAGAACAGAACTTATAGATGCAAGAACCTGGAGCTTGAGGTAGTTGAGAGAGAAACTTTTCCTCAAATGTTGACTTTGTAGAACTACTAGATCTAGAGGAAAGCCACCTGTACTAATTTGAAACAAAAACAAAGAAAATGTCAATCATGCAGCATGCTTTGAATGTAAATAACTAGAAGTCAGCAACAGTTTCATACAGGAGACACCCCAGATAGCCACTTAGTAACAACTGCAATATCTTGTCGCCATTCATGTTCCCGCTGCCAAGAACTAGCATCTTTAACCAAACTAACAGATCCCTGTGGTATCATGAAACATCTCAGTGTCAATGTGTCATATCAAACAAGTAAAGAATTTGGCAAGATAGTTACTAACCATATGCTCGATAAAAGAAGTATAATATTTTTCCAGTAAGGAACGACAAACAGTAAACCAATGACCTTGGATTGCATTATTAACAAAAGTCAAAAACGCAAACAGCAGTATAACAGGGAAGGCAAAGCTTACTTGGGAAGGCTGAGTCCAGATAGTTATCCGCCCGTGAAAATTAGCAATTAGCAAGGCACGAGGACAAGATGATGGCGACCATTCAATAAATTGAACTGAATCACGTGGAGAATCTGACACATTTTTAAAACAAAAAATTGTTCACTAAAAACATTGAGAATCTGGCATACCAGAAATAACAGCGAAAAGAAAATATACATGTTAACAAACTTGGATTGACAAATGAAAATCATATATGAAACATGTCAATAGAGCAATCTACAGTTGCCTTTCACGTGTGTGATAAGATAGTCATTACATGCAACTAAGTGCGCTGAAAAGCACCCTCACACTCAAATTACCAGCCCATAACTACTGAACCAACATGAAAATGAAGTCAAAGTATTAAAATTATACACGTATTACCTGCTATGACATTAAATACAGTTGACTCGGTAGGTCGTTCAGGGATCACAATATGTATTGGAATCCAGAATGGTGGATTTGCATTAGAACTACAAGAAAGAAAACAAATTCATATTGTAAAAGTATGAAGAACAGGAGGTATCTTCAAACGAAAGGTATTAACCAAAAACAATTGCTCTAAGAAATGCACAAAAATAATGTCCTCAAGACTAAATATGCCACAGCAAGTTCTCCTGAAATTTAACACTAAATGAAAATTTATAGAGCTTCAACAATACACCTCTATAATAATGTCCGCGAGACTAAAGACCTGCCTGAAAATAAATGTGCTGAGATCCTACCAGGCTACCACCACCCAATTCGAAATGATGCTAGGCCATTACCATAAAATAAAATGCAATACCAAAGAAAAATATACTACAATAAGTTCTATTGATTATGCGAGAATGCAATCAGTTTTATAAACAAGTCTACCAAGATAAAATCATATATGTGTGCTAATGTCATATGGTAGAAAACAAACAATTACTTCATTACCTCGGGATACGTGCACAAGTCTCTGATGCACATGCAATGGCATTTAGCTTTCCGCACCAAGCAACGGCACTGATACACCAAAAGGGTGGGCTCAATTAGAAAAGGCTATGACTCAAGCAAAATTAATGAAGTTCTAATCCACACAAGTCGATTCACATAAGCAACAAGAGTAAAGATTAGGATGATTCCAGGAGCATGTACTACAATTGGTTGGTAAGTACCAAATTACTAGGTGTGACCTAAGAAAGTCTAACAAGCTAAAATTCCTCTTTCTACTTAAAGCAACATCCAGGAAAAAAAATCTATGGCAGGTCACAGTAGTAGTGATTTACTCTTATTAGATATACAATCATGAGAACAGGAAATGCAGCTAGAAGTATAAGCGCCTTGAACGCACTCGTATTTGGTAATGTTATTATTTATTCAACCAAATAGAAAATGGGTTATAATTTGAGTTATCGGGATTCAATCTCCTTCTTAAACTATTGAATCAAACCAACCCTCCAAAAAAAGAAGCAAACTAAAACTTATTATCCATCAATTAAGTGCAATTAAACTTCAAAGACGAAAAATTGAATTCAAACTGAAATACCTAAAATTACGACAAAGTTCAGGGACACTCATTTTGTACTGCAAATTAGACCTAGGCTGCTTAAGCCTGATACAAAAAACAGTTGCCGGGTTGACAGAATCCTCATCCATGGGATCCCCACCAGTTCCTCCTCCTTTATCCATATCAGTATCGTCTCCGTCACCGGCACCGGAATCAGCAACAGCAATAGCACCTTCAGAAGGCTCAATAACAGCAGAAGTAGCAGCTGTGGCGACTGTAGTACCCCCAGATGAAGAATCTTCTTCGGAGTCTTTATTGTTGTAAGCAACAGGACCAGATGAAGCACTCATCTGAAAGAAACAATTAAAGGGCGAAAAACCCTAATTTATATATAGAAAGAGAGAGAAAGAAAAAGATGAAGTGGTGAGAAAGTCGCAATTGAGGGCGACAGCAATGACTGGAGATAGAGATGTCGATTTGTTTTTGTCGATCGAGAGTGGGGTTAGGGTTTGTGTGAAAGGACCGTGGCACGAATGAAAAGAGGACAAACAACTACTTCCACTTTTCGAATTTTACACCTCTCGATATAAATAGGAGTTACTCCACGGATGTAAAATATGAAATTGGATGTAAATTAGCTGAACTAGTTATTCGGGTTTTTGACTATGAGGCTGAGCGTATACCCAAATCCAAAAGGCTCGGGTCGTCTTAGGGTAGCTCGGGTTTTTTCGAAAACACGGCAACCCAGCCTTTTCGGGTTGCCTCTCTTGGTTCCACCCATCTGAACATTTTTTTTTATTTCTTGTGTGTAACGGCTAGCGAAGTAAAAAAAAAGAATTATCCCAACGGTAATATGTGTGTGTGTATATATATATATATATGTATATATTTTATTCTCCTATAAATACCTAATTATACCCCAACACTTCTAATCTAAAATTCTTTCAAACTTCCAACTTCTTCTTTACAAAAAAATTTCATCCAAAATTCTTTCAATCTTTCAAACTTTTCATTAAAAAAAATTCAACATGGATTCACGTCGCAACCGCAGTCATAACCCGGATTCAAACACACCAACATTCACCGATTTTCCGCTCGGTTTTCAACAATTTTCTGAACAAGGTTACAACCCGCAACCCGGATTCCAACCTTACATCCCTCCCAATTGACGTACCAAGGGATGTTACAAATGGATTTTGTTCCGGCACCCTTCAATCTTCTAAAACCGGCATATCAATCTAGAAACCGGATTGAAGATGACGCCAATGACATTGACTATGTACTAGAAACTCAACAACCAGAGACACCTAAATCCATTCCAACCCAACCCAAGAAGAAATTCCGACAACATGAACGAGAAAGAAAAATTTTGACGGTAGAGCAAAAGCGAATAAATGGAGGGCCGATGAAGAGGTGACATTGGTTCAAACTTGGGTTGACATTTCCGAGGATCCCGTTGTCGGAAACACGCAAACGGGTGGTATAATTTTTATACATATTATTACTATATATTATTATTATACATATTATTATTATTATTACTATTATACATATTATTATACATATTAATATTATTATTATTATTATTATTATTATTATTATTATTATTATTATTACTATATATTATAACTATATACATATTATTATTCTTATACTTATTATTTTATTATACATATTATTACTATATATTATAACAATACGTATTATTATTATTATACGTATTATTATTACTATATATTATTGTTTTACATATTATTAATATAGATTATTATTCTAACCATTTTTTATAGGGTCAATAATGGTTTAACCATCAAAGTTTTTGTTCAATTTCGGTTTAACCAT
>JAUEJL010060547.1:0-18552 GCA_032274825.1 Drosophyllum lusitanicum | reverse complement strand
TATGTGAACTATTTGGTTGTAAGTAGTATACTCGCTAAGCCTTGGGCTTACAGTTGTTGTTTCATATCTTTTCAGGTGACGACCATGGCGGGGCTCCAGCACAGTGATGATAGCTCTAATCCCAAGCTTCCGCAATCTTCTAATGTAGTTTTCAACAGTAATAGTTTTAATTACAGACAATGAGGATGATTGTAACTTAATGAATTATGGGTGTTTATTTAGCGAACAATATGTTGTGTAATTACGTTATCATTGATTATGAATATCTTTTACGAATGAATTATGTTAAAAAAAAAGGAAAAAAAATAAAATTTTGGGACGTTACAGGGACGGGGACACATCAAAGGTATTGGACATAAACCTTCTAGAACAGTGACTTCTAGTAGGTATTCACGCATATCACAACCTCCACATGTAAATTATGCAAAATACTTATAATCTCATTTACCAATATGTGAATACTTCATATTTTGTTAGTTTAAGGGTCATGATGAATTATAATGGGTCATATTAACCTATAGCGGGTCATGATGAGTTATATGTGGTTTATTTTAGTTGTTTGGTTATTTCATGGTTTGCTTTGTTAGTTTATGAGTTATGATGAGTTATAATGGGTCACATGAACTTGTAACGGGTCATGGTGTGTTTAGATATTGTAATCAATACATTAATAAATATAAAATAGTTATTAAGAAAAGTTGTACACTATTTTTTATACACCATCTCTTTTCCCACATATACACTAAAATATAATAATAGTACCAACAAGGCAATAATACTAAATTATGATATACTTGATCTAATAGTAAGAAAATATTAATAAGACTTAATCTTATTGTCTCTAATTGTAACAATAATGATCGATATTTTGTATAAAAAATACAATCACATCTTTTCATATCACGATACCACGTTTCTGTCGTCACATTTGTCTTCCCCCTCACATAGTGTTGGGGCCGTCTGTTGTCATTTTTTTAAAATTTCATTCCGTTTTCATTTTATAATTAATTAATTTATTTTTATTAATGTTTAATATTTATTATTTTTAAATCAACTCTTTTATCACACAAGCATTTAGTTTAGTATTCAATATGTAATTATACCATAATTAATGACCATATTAGCAATCTGCTTGTTTCTAGTATTCACACGGGCTATTTGTTTTATCTTGTTGTGCTCTTATTTTCTTGGCTTATTTGTCATAAGCTTATTTTTTCGACTTATTTTTTATAAGATCCACTTATTTTTCTTATTTCAAATCATAATAAGTTCATAAGTAGGAAAATAAGCCGAAAAATGAGCTTATTAAAAGTAAGCAGGGAAAATAAGCCCACAATAATCTTAGCCAAACACCCCACTTAAATTACAAATTAAAACTACTAAGCCACAATATTTTCATTTCCAAAAAGCGATTAAAGCGTTTTCAAATACACGAACAAATAAACGAACATAAACGGATAAACGAACATATTTATGTGTTCGTGGTCGTTCATTTAACTTTAGTGGAACAAATAAATGCACACGAATAATAAACGAAGAAACTTTTGTGTTCAACTGTTTAAAAGATTGGTTAGTTCATTTATATATTGTTTGTTCATTTAAATGATAAACGAATGTAAACAAAGGAATGCACAGTATAATGCAAATTCAATATTATGAAACTAAAAGAAACTTGCAAAACCTCTCCCTCTTTTTCCTTATTAGCGTTGATCTCAAGGCAACAAAAACAGAGTTCGAGTTTTTGTTGATTTTGACCAAGAAGATCAAAGAATCCAAGTTCGGATTTTGATCGTGGTGGTTGTTTCCAGCTAATAGGATGCTAGTCTTCGTTATCACACATGGACTATATCTTGAGCAATCAATTTAATTTGTTGTAAACCTTCTTGTAGGTTTCTTGTTATTCTTGAGCTAGGTATGTATTGAGAACTAGATCTGCTTTTAGGTTAAAGGAAGTCTTTTATTTAAACCGTGTTTTTGCCTCCGCTCATTAAATCTGATAACTTTATATATAAAGTTCTAAACTTTATTGTGGTTTTCTAATAATCAAGCAAAAGTATTGAAACTTTATGTTTAATATGGATCCTAAAACCTAATAGATTGCCATGCCTTCAAGGCCTACAGTATGTAGCAAGGGTTGGCAACAAGGCAATTAGGAGGTGGGCCAACAAGTAAAATCTCTCTCTTTATTTATTTATTTAAGTCTTAATAGTTAGTAAGATATTACGTATGTCTCAAAATTTGGTGTGAGGGAAGGTGATCACTATGTGACTGAGTCGTGAAAAAAGATTACGTGGCGATATGGTGTGAGTAGTGGAGCTTCACCATTTATGACTCCTCATAGAATGGAAACTACACAAAGCCATTAGACGTGTTGCAAGATTAGAGTACCTAACCTCACAACTCGCATCACTTTGTACATGTTGTATGCATCCATCTAAATATTTTTGTAGGTGATATTTTGTTTGATAATCGATATCGCAACATTGTTTAATAGATAGTGGGTGTGGGTGTGTGTGTGTGTATAAGCTACTATTGCAATATTACAATTAAGCTTAAAAAAAGAATTTTCCTGCGATGCCCTAGATTGGGATGAAGACAGACATGGATAGCGAACGGAAGAGAGGGAGAAGATCATTGGTTTCCCGATATGCGTGATGGAGGATCACGACTCATGAGCCCTCATGATCTCCCTACTCTATCTAGTGTCTACTTTAAGAACCACTACACTCACAGAATATTTAAATAGAAATCAAGTATAAAAAGTAAAATAACTAAAAACTATTTTATTTAAAAACTATAACTATTTTATTTAAAATCAAGTAGAACACCTATGATATGACCAATTATCACTAAACCACTCATTACCAATATTCACATAAAACTGTTCTTTATGATATGACCAATTATCACTAAACCACTCACTACCAGCAGTATTCACATTCACCAACTAGGCCATGAGTTTGCTTTAACAAATGCACGAGCAGAAGATGCAACACATTTTTTTCGATCTTGTACACACTTACTTCGCATAGGCTACACAAGCGGTACATTGAACACCAACCCGATCTCGATGAAAAAAGTAGAAGCAATTAAAACTAAAGAAGGGTTACGAAGCTTCTTTGCATCCCATAGTGCTGTCGTACTAAGCGACTACTGTTCAAGAGTCGTATTCTCTCAGATGCTCTTAGATCGAGGGGTTGAGGTGGGATATCATAAGAAGTAGCCAGTTTAAAAAACCAAAGCTAAGGAGAAAGATGGCCCTCTTTGCCGGCCTACTTAGTGGCAGAACCACCTTCTTTGGGGTTAGTGAGGTAATCCCCCACTCCGGCGGTTTCTTTCTTTCCAACCGCGTTATACTCGGTCCGGTCCTATTTCAAACAAAAGAAGCAAAGAAGGGAAATCCTCGTAAAGGCAGCAAGGCGTGTCACTATTGAATTTTTTTAGATAATATATAATAAAATAAAATTGATATATTCTTCTATTATTTATTTATATTTTATTTTTCTTTTTTTTACACGATAACATATAAAATATAGTAGTTTTCTTTAGTTACATCTTTTATTAATTTTAACATTTATTTTAATATTATGAGTAGAAAAATAAGAAATAGATTGAAAATATCCCAAAACACACCACTCATCGTTGTAATTTGTAAACTCGTTCCCTTTTACGTTGATTCTGCCATACTGGACTACTGGAGTAGCACAAATTCTTCAGGGGATTTGTTCAAAGGCAGCATGGACAGTCAATCTCGTAAAGAACAACAAGTATTTATACATAAATCATTCTCTTCAATCGCTTTAATTTTCTTCAAGTATTTAACTTTACCTCAATTTCTCTTAAATCTTCGATTTTGTTATGTTGATTATTGTGTTTTGATGTGAAAACCAGAATCAGGTAGAAGTAGGTGAAGCAGAGGCCGTAATAATTGGGGGTATGGTGTTAGATATACACGCCAATCCTTCATTTCCCCCAAACCCTAGAACTACAACCCCTGGCAAGGTATAAATTATTCGACATGCTTACTTCCCAACATTAATTTATATAAAATTCTATATCTCTGTAGTGTTTGACTCGGGAATTGTATGATAACCAGAATGAATTCTGACCCAAATGTACTTCAATTTGTTCTAAATTCTGAACCTCTATGTTATTATTATATTATTGCTTTATGATCTGCACTTTTCAATTGCAATTTGGTGATTGTTAGAGTGTTTGACCTTGAATTGTATGATGACCCGAATGGATTTTGACCCGAATAGACTTTGATTTGTTGTAAAGTGATGGACAATGTTGTTATTATGAAATGCTCTTTTTGGTTTGAAATTGATTGATTGTTAAAGTGTTAGAGTTGGAACTGATGATGTGTGGACTTCAATTCATTGTATTTTTTTTTTTGTTATTATTACATTATGTATTAGTATTACTATGAGCACTTTTCAGTTCAAAACTGGTAATTGATTTGATTTATTCATGTTTTGAAAGTGATTACTGATTATTGCAACCTGAAAAAACCACAATTAGATAATCACATAATCAATCGATTAAAGCAAGATAGAGGTAGTTAATTACTTGTTTGCGTTTACCTCAATAATCAATTTTCTTACAACTGACTTCTTATCCACATTTCCAAGTCTGATTGTTTAACCCTGTGTACTAAATCAGAATCATTTACATCCAAACACTTCAAACTTATTTTCAGGACTTTTAAGTTGTAGTAATTAGCTTAAATGCACATCCAAACACCCCCTAAATGCACTCAAATTGTATAATCTTCTTACTGTAATAAGCTTAGGGGCAGTATAACTTTTAACATATAGATTCCTTGTTGCAAACACTTGAACCCCCCCACCCCCCGTGGCGGCCAGATGTCACGCGTGTGAAATTAATAATAATAAAAGTAAATAAAAAAAAGTCTGATGTGTTTTTTCAGTTTTGTTGATTTAGATGCAGTTGTTTCTCTACTCAGGTGCGGTATGCAGCGGGAGGTGTAGCAAGGAACATTGCTGAGTGTGTATCAAAGCTTGGAACAAAGCCTTGCATTATAAGTGCATTAGGATTGGACATGGCAGGTGAGTAATTTTGGCACGTTAATGTATGAACAGGTCAATCCGAGTTATTATTATTTTATCTCTAACGGACAAAAAAAGAGCTTTAAAGGAAACAGGTTAAAAGGTGCCCAAGATGTATCTTTAGTGCCCAAATGTTATTATATTTGACATACTAATTATTTTTAAAACTTCAAATCTTTTGGACGAAAGTAGTTCGACCCGACCGACCTGTTTTGACTCCTAAGGTTGTCTTTTCTGACCTGTTTCTAAACACTCCCGCGCCTATGGATTTACCATATATATATAATAGTATGCATGTAATAGGATCCACGTGCCTAATGTTAGCGAATTAGGTCACAATATCTTTCTCTTATCGACCTTGTTTGTCTAATGATTATTTTGATATTCAACAGGGAATTTGCTATTGGAGTACTGGAAGTCTGCAGGATTACCATTAGAAGGTAGACTTTTTAGTGCTAATTCAGATTTATTTTACCACATTAATTACATAAAAAAAAGGTTTTCAATGTTCATATGATTGAATTTCTTTTATACTCTTTTAATGTAAGGTATTCTAATGAGCCATGAGATAGAGACTCCAGTTGTATGCATTGTCTTTGATACCGAAGGAGAATCAGCTGCTGCTGTTGCAAGTGTCGAATCATTTGTAAGTTATTTTTCAAATTGTATTATTTTGGTTAGAGGTGACAATTTTGAACCATTTACTTATTAGTGGGGTCGATTTGGGTTATTGTTTATCCATAACAGGTCAAATAAAACAAGTTAACTAGAACAGGAAACAGATAAAAAGTCGCTCAAATTGTAATTCTAGTGCTTATAGTCTTCTAAAGCATAACATAGTTTTTGTAATCATATTTAACACAATGACTATTTGTAAAAAAGGACTAATTTTTTGTAGGGCTAACCAAAGACAACCCAACCCGCTTCAACTTGTACTATGAATATAACATCTCAACCCAAACCTGTTTTGACCAGTTATCTAACTAGTTTGGTTATCTGTCCCAGGAACGGTTTCTTACACCCGCTTGGATTATAAAATTCAAATCTAAAATAACATCTGCTCCTATCGTGATGATTGATGCAAACTTAAGTCCGCCAGCTCTGGAAGCATCTTGCCAGCGTATGTACCTTACCCATCTCCCCAAAATAATTTCTTATTAATTTTATACATGTACCCAAGTGTCCAAAGACATCTTTTACTTGCAGTGGCGGCAGAGGTTGGTACCCCAGTGTGGTTTGAGCCCGTATCTGTTGCAAAATCAAAAAGAGTTGTTTCAATTGCCAAGTATGTGAGTCTCCTGTTTGGACACTTGTTTCTAGAAATAATAAGCCCCGGAATATTATTATTAACTGTGATATCCCATATAATCCTACGTGCATTTTTCAGGCTATGGTCATTTGTTTGCTATATTTGCCTCCTCTTAGTATTCACAAATATCCAAATAAAGGAAATGGCGTAGTTTCTTGTGTATAAATATCTTAGAGGTGACATTTTTTTTCGAACCATTTGTTTATGAATGAGTTGATTCAGTTTATGTTTTATCTCTGATGGGTCCAATAGGTAACATCATAAAAGTAGGTTTAAAAGAAAACAGTCAAACAGGTGTAAAGTCGCGCAAAATGTATATTCAATGCATAAACCTTCATCATTTTATTCATAAATTTAGATTGTTATTGGGAATCTATAATTCCTGTAATCATATTAGATACACTAATTATTGTTAAAAAGTACAAATTTTTTTGACAAAAAAGTGTATTCCGTCATCCCCAACCCAACCATGAAAAAGTATTACATTATTCAAATAACAATATAATTGTAAAAAATCCAATTTACATCATACAAAAAGTTACCAGTTTTGACTTTGACCCTACTTCAACCGGCCCATTTTGCCACCATTACTTTAAGTGATTTCTTGTATACAAACATATCAGTTGCATCTTGGCTCTTTACACTCAAAGTTAGTATGGATACTTGTGGCCAAGTTGACACCAATATCTAAAGAGCATTTAATTTTTATATTAGTTATCAAAGTTACCAGTACTTCATTGGAGTTGCAAAGATTTAGTTCTAGCTCAAATGTTGAAGTTTTATCTTTTGACTTTTTATATAATCTTTTATATTAACACAAAAATTTCATAACAGGTAACATTTGCTTCCCCTAACGAAGATGAACTGATTACAATGGCAAATGCTCTATCTTACAAAGACATGTTCTCTCCGATTCAAAAGGATAACAACGACACAATATCATTTCTATTTCAACAACTAAAACCCGCAATCTGGATTTTGCTTGAAAATGGCATTAAAGTCATCGTTCTAACCCTTGGTTCAAAAGGGGTGTTGTTATGCTCTAAAGGGCGTCTTGATTTTCAACATATCGGGCCAAAAAGAAACAATACTTCACACGATATTGGCAAAAATCTGCACGAAACCATAAATCAAGTTTGCCCACCGGACCGGTTTTTTAGTGCATTAAGGCTTGAAGAAAGCTCTAGTAGCAGCCCATATGTGGTGCATTTTCCAGCTGTATCATGTGCATCTGTTGCGAGGTTAACGGGAGCTGGTGATTGTTTGGTTGGTGGCTCGATTGCTTCAATTTGTGCAGGTTTAGATGTTATGCAAAGTATTGCAGTTGGAATTGCAGCTGCTAAAGCTGCTGTTGAAGTGGAGACAAATGTACCCTCCGGGTATAGTTTGGATCAAATTGCAGGTATGGCGTTACAAATACGTTTTGACTTTTATGAAAGTGTATGTAGAGGTGACAATTCAACCTATTTACTGAGATGTTTGCATTTCCTGTGGTTGTAATGTTTGTGTTGGTTTCTTGTTCTGCAGCCGATGCAAGATCCGCGTACATGGGTGCCAAGGTTGTTTTTTGTCAATCGATGTTATAAAACCATGTCTCGAGGGAATCTGAAATGTCGAATGACGCAGGTTTCACAAGCCTTTTGCACATTTTATGAAAGAGAACTCGATGCTAGTCATTATGAAGACCGTTTAATTGATTGCAACAGGAAATTGCATGATATTATTTGGATTTGGAACTTTCCTCGATTTGTCTTGTGAAACTGACTTTGGGGTTGTTCGCAGCTCATACTTGCAGCTGAGTTACCATCGAACTGTAGTTCTCTTATGGATGCACTAATGAACTTCCGGTCACATATATATTGTGAACTTGTATTGTACGAACTAGATTGTAGGTCCTATGATCCATTACATCATAACTCATACACTCTCGTAAGATTACAGGACCCACTTAATTAAACCATATAGTGGAGTGTAATTATCCTAACACGTTGTACTATGGTCTTGGACTCTTGGAAGGTAGGTCCTTTAGGGCCCACAAGATGGACTAAAGGCAACATATGGAATTGAAACATATACCTTTTGTTTTGTGAGAAACTAAATTATAAATGAGCTTTCTTGGGATCATGGCCCGTGTTGGTAGTCAAGTTTTGGTCCTTGGTTCCTGTATATTTCTTGTAATTGCTTTCGGACCCGTATGGTATAAAACCGAAGGAATCGTATTAAACTGGTTCTTAACCGTATTTGTAGTTGAATCCGGCATTCTACCTTTTAAAAAACAAACGTCTTTGTATCCAATGCTATTGCTCCTTACATAGGTGACGTCCATTTGACGATTTCTTGGTGAATATACATGTTCATCAAAGAAATGTTGTTGGTTTTCGAAAGCTAATAAACTTAAATGATGCACCCCACAAACATAGTAGATGTCAAAACCATACTTTAAGGTACCGAAGTACAATAAGTCAATTTTAGTCAACATACATTGTAGACTTTTTTTTTTTTTTTTTTAAAGATGTCACAATATTACACCCGCTGAATCTGTGATGCTTGGGTTAAACCTTTGATGTGGAAGATGATATTATTATTCACAAATGAGGTTAGTCGTCGAAGTTCTCAAATCTCACAGCTACGCAATAAAGTCAGGCCACAATCCTACGATATTTGCATGCAATCAGCTTATACATCTGTACTCCAAACACGGCCTCATAAAAGAAGCTCACAAACTGTTTGATGAAATGCCTGAAAGAAACGTCTTCACTTGGAACGCCATGATTTCAGCACACATAAAGTCCAACAACTTGGATCAGGCGCAACTTCTGTTCGACGCATCCCCACATAGAGATTCGGTGACTTTCAATTCGATGTTATCAGGGTATGCACACAGTGATGGCTACGAAACAAGGGCGTTTAAGTTATTCAAGCAGATGCATTCTATGGGGTATGAATATGGTGCACAAATTGATGAATTTACACTCACCAGAATGTGTAACTTGACAGCAAAGCTAAGGAATTTATGGTACGGGAAACAACTGCACTCGTTCATGGTGAAAACTGGAAACAATCTAAGCGGGTTTGCAGTGAGTGCTTTAGTTGATATGTATTCAAAAAGCGGGTGCTTTAACGAAGCTTATAACACCTTTTATACCTGTGATTGTGGGTCAGTGGATGTGGTTTCAAAAAACGCTGCAGTTGCTGCTTGCTGCAGAGAAGGAAGGATAGACATGGCCTTGGAGCTTTTCTCAAGTCAACCAGAGTCAAACGACGTGGTTTCTTGGAACACAATGATCACGGGTTATGCCCAAAACGGGTACAATAAAGATGCCATTGAATTAGCTCTATGCATGTCTAAAAACGGGTTTGAATGGAACGAACACACTTTCACTAGTGTTTTAAATGCGTGTTCATCTCTAAAGTGCTTTAAATTAGGGAAAAAACTTCATGCTAGAATCTTGAAACAATTCACAAGCTTGAATCCATTCATTAGTAGTGGAATTGTTGATTTATACTGCAAATGTGGCAACATGAAGTATGCAGAATCTGCCCATTCAACAACTGGTGTTGAGAACAAGTATTCCACAACTTCAATGATTGTGGGTTACTCTTCACAACACAATATGTTACAAGCGCAAAGGATTTTTGATTCTTCAAGATTAAAGAATTCTGTAGTCTGGTCTGCTATGTTTTCTGGTTATTTAAACTCTTATTGCTTTGAAAATGTGTTTGAATTATTTCACTTGTTCAAAGAAGAAGAAACAATGGTTCCTGATGGTTCAATTCTTGCCAGCTTACTTGGTGCATGTGCGATACAAGCGATTATTGATCCTGGAAAACAGGTACACTGTTATATATTAAGAATGAGCATATATATGGATGAAAAAACAGTAAGTTCATTAATTGACATGTATTCAAAATGTGGAAACATAAATTACGCTCAAAGAATCTTTGAAAGACTTGTGTTTAGGGATTTGGTCATATACAATGTCATGATAGCTGGTTTTGCTCACCATGGTTATGAACACAAAGCGTTTAAACTCTTTGATAAAATGGTAACAAGTGGTTTTACCCCTGATAATGTAACTTTCATTGCAATATTATCAGCCTGTCGTCACTGTGGGTTAGTAAAAACTGGTGAAAATTACTTCAAATCCATGACAGAAGAGTTTAACTTGACACCTGAAATCGATCATTATGCTTGTATGATTGATCTTTATGGGAGAGCTAACGAGTTGAATAAAGCAATGGATTTTATGAGAAAAATCCCTTTAGAACTAGATGTGGTTATACTTGGGACATTTCTAAGTGCTTGTAAGCTGCATGGGAACCTTGAATTAGCGCGAGAAATCGAAGATAAATTGTTGAGAATTGGGGGAAAGAGCGGGACCAGGTATGTGCAGTTGGCTAACGTTTATGCAGCCGAGGGGCAGTGGGGTGAGATGGGGAGGATAAGAAAGAAGATGAGAGGGAATGATGTTGGTAAGATTGCAGGTTGTAGTTGGGTTCATGTTGGGAGTAAAGTTCATAGTTTTACTTCTGGTGATAGATATCATTCAGAAGCCGAAGATTTGTATGGTGTTTTGGATTTCTTGATCATGCAAATGAAGGAAAAAGAAGAGATTCAAGTCAGCTTTTAATGTTACTCAAATTTGAGATGGTGTTTGCAATGTTTTACAGGTCAACCGTGTTTGAGGTATGAATTTTTATGTTTCATGTTCAACTGAATGCCTATCGTGTTGCAATTTTAAATTAGTTTTGGTCATTGGGTTGTAATTTTAAATTCATTTAAAAAATATAAAAAATATGAAAAGCGGATGATAGATTCCGAGACTGCTAACATTGTCTTCTCTTTTTTTTATATATAAAAAGATATAAATCTCTTTTTTTTATATTACTAATGGTAAAAAAATACTATTTTGTAATATTCACCCCAGTTGATAAAATGCTGTCTCTTTCTAAGAGGTAAAGACAAAGTTCAAGGACCTTAAAGTAAATATAATCATCTCAATGGACTAGAACTTAAATATGTGGCTATAGTTTTGTTGTCAAACATCAGGCTCCACCTGCAAAATAAAACGGAGAAATAACGGTCTTCACCTCAAACCTCCTTTACAATGTTTGAAATCTGCAGATAATCCCAACTTTTTGATCAGCACCGTGTCGTCAACAGATTCAGATTGGTCATACGATGTCAATCCTAGGCTCAAATATGCCGAGCGAGGTAATCGATCCCAAACTCGCTAGATTAGTGCTTCATTTGTCTTGACATTGATTTTTCAATTTCTGATTACTGGTCTTGAATAGATACGTCATTTTATTTATTATAACCTCGTTGGCCGAAATGTTGTTGTAATGTAAACATGCTGTGTATTAAAAGCCAATAAGAGGAAGCTGAATTGTAAGGATGTTGGGTATGGAATTCGTTCATGTTGATCATCTTCATCAATGTGCGGAGAAAAAAGGATACTGTTGGATATTCGAATTTTCATGGTTTGTAACGTTCATGAGCCCATGCTAAAGTTTCAATCGATTCCTGCCGATATTCTCGCCAGGAAATTAAAAACATAAATCCAATAGCCCAAACCGAATCTCCAAATAAAAACATCCATGCTCAGACTGATAAGCTGTTTATAGTTACCAACACATTAGGGGTGTTTGTGATTGGTACTGTTTATTAGGTACAACTTATTTCATTCACAAATAATCAGATACAAAAAGATCGAGGAAGTTGAATTCTAAGGATGTTGTTATTAAATTTCTTCATGTTGATCATCTCCATTGTTTCCTCTTTTCATCAAATGTTCTTGATTTAGGATCCATCTTCATTGATTCTAGATCTGTTCTCGGTCGCCAATCTTTTTCGGTCAACTATGGATTAAGGTTCTTTATGATACATCAAAAAGTAAGTTCTTAAAAGCTCAGTATAATAAAAGGTAAGTTTGAAAGAATGAAAGGTGAATACATACAATGGCAAAAAGTGTAAAGCTTAGTACATTTTGGAGTTTCCTCTTATCTAAATGACTGACTTGTCCGGCTAATTAATTATCCGAGCAAAGTAAGCAGTTTGAAGTTGCTTATAGACTCCCATGATGTTTATTCTATCTGTTTAATCATTTGAAAGTGTTTTACATGATCTAAACGGCTAATTTGATTATTTATAAGGGAAATAAGCAATTTGATATGATAAATATTCTATAGATCTTTTAAATATAGTAGTTATTATATTTTAGTTATAGATGATCTTTTTATCTTAGGATAGTAATCTTTTATCTTAGGAAGGAAGCTATTTGTTTAGTATAAATAGAGGTTTAGGGGTATCATTTAGAGGAGGAGAGAGTTTAGAGTTATTTTGATATTTTCTTTGTTTTGGAGAGCTCCTACCTCTCAAAAGTAGGTTAAGGAGAGACGAGTGCCTCTCGAAAACACGCCGATTATTGTATTCTTTCCGATTTATCAATATATCATTTTGGTTCATATCACAATTCTAAGTAAGTAGTTGAAGTTACATATACACATCCTTAAGGGTGATTCTACTGTTTGGCTGTAACTATAAATGCATTTAACATAATAAGAGTTTTAAGAAAGAAATCAAGTAACAAAAATCACGTCTAATTTGGTTCTTGAAAGAAAAAAAAAATGTCTTCGAACAGGAAGAGTTCAATATTTGGGGACTTGTTATCTACTTCATGTTTATTGTCTAATGTAACTAATGCTATAAATTACGAACACAGGTTGGTCTGCGATTGCTTCTTTGCCCGCTTGGTTCAAATGTCATCCTAAAAACTGCATGGTAAGGTTTGATTGAAGTCCTTTCGTCATTGGCTTCTTTATTTTAAACACTCAAAGTGATAAAGCAAGAAACTACGTTTACATCGAGATTTGAACTCGCAACCAAGTAACCAACAGACTATACCGAACTACTTATACATTGCTAAACCAAAGGTCTAGGAGTTATATCATTTGTCTATATTACCACTTATGCATTTCAAGAAACCTTTTTACCCTGGTCTATTGAATCTTACCGTCTCTTAATCCTTCGAGTACCCTCGTTTAATAAAACTGATTTATTTTTCAGCTTCTTTGATGTGAAAGAAAGTATGTGAACTCTGTTTCTTGTACTGTAACATACTGCCTTCTTTCTGCAGTTGTTCTGTAGGAGTTATTTTACCAGTTTACTCTACTTTTAAAGCAATTGAGACGAATAATACAACGGAGCAGCAAAAATGGCTTTTATACTGGGCAGGTTAGTGATTCTGTGAACACTTCAGCATAAGTTTCATTTTAAGTTAGGACATATTGGATTTTTCATCTTTGATATCAACGTTCTTTGATCTTATAATATGTTGGTGAATTTTTCTTGTAGCATATGGGACTTTTAGCATTGCAGAAATGTTTGCAGACAAAATCATATCATGGTGTGAATCATCATAAAACGATTTTCGTTTATAGCTTAAATGTCTGCACTCTCAAGTTGTTGTAATTCTGATTACTGGTTTATCAGGTTTCCACTTTACCATCACATGAAGTTTGCTTTTCTTGTTTGGCTTCAGCTTCCCACTACCAATGTAAGCAAGCCTTTTTTTCCTTTACTAAATTAAAAGGGTGTTTGTGTCATTTAAGTGTTTATCTGTTTATCTGTTTATTTAGCACATCAGCAATTCCAAACACCAAGCACCTCTCAAAATAGCCTACTAGTAGGATGTCTGAAAAGTAAATGACTAGGGAGAGTATACGAAATAGCCATGGAAATGGTTAGGCCCCGTAAATCAAAGCATAGGTCGACTCCTCCTCCCGAGAATCTGCTAAAGCAGGAAATCCCTTTTGAAATTAAAAACAATCTCAAACACCCTTTTGATATATGTTTATTTGCTTATTTTAGAAGTAAATATAGACTTAAAAGCAAGCATGTTAGTACTTAGTACCTACATATTTTCAAACTAGATAAGCCCTTTGGGTCCTAACCAGGGGCAAGTCTTTTGTTATTTGACAGGGTGCTAAACAGTTATACATGAGTCATTTACGTCCATTTCTCTTGAGGCACCAAGCTAACCTTGATCAAATTGTTGCGTTTTTATACAGCGAAACGGTAAAGCCTCTTGCTTCTTGATTTAATTGCTTGAAATATGGTGCCCACGATTTATATGAATGGGTAAATGTTTTTCCGAACATTGTATTTCAGGGTAAATTTGTTAGTGCTCACCATGGAGAATTTCGGTTCATGAAAGCAATTGTGTTGAAGATTCTAATATCAGGTAATTAGTGTGATGTTCTTATTCGTGTATTGAGTTTTGATTTCATTTGCTTATTATAAATAGTGTTCCATTTTTACGCTTTTGTTTACTTTCATTGAATCAGCAAAGCATTTCATCAGCGATAGCAGCCAACCTATACCACCCGTCCCACCACCAGAAGGAAGAGCAATCACCACCCAAAGTGAACAAGTGGAGAACTCAAACTCTGATGATAACGATAATAATAATGAAGATGATGACGACGACGAAGGTTATGTAACTGTCCCTGCAACTTAACACACAGTCAAACTCATTATGTTTTTAAATTTCAAGTAATTTTCTCAGACCCGACTCTGTTATGAGCTTATAAATCATACTCTGTAAATAAGTGGTGTAATTTACTTTATCGAGTCAATTGTTTAGTGTTTAAAATCCGTTTATCGTTTACCAATAATCTCTACAAGAGCAAAAACCATCAGTAAAGGAGTGAAACCGACTTCTATCTCTTAACACAATCTCCAACCGAAAGATTTTGGAAATGAGCTTCATAACCGTATGACAGTCCTTGCAAACCCGCAAATTCTTAACAATTCTTATCACACCTCCGTCACATAATCTTGACATCCCAAAAGCAAGCGCGAGTTTCTCACTATGTGTAGCTACCGCGTCTTCTTTCTCTTCATCTTCTATATCATGTAAAACGCTCCCAGTTACCTCTGGGGCATACCCGCCTTCAACTCTAAGTCGTAACATAATCTTTTTAAGGTTCGCATATGCCTCATTTGTGACATCGTTTTGGTTACCACCTGCGAAAAAACTATACATGATCTTATCAACTTCGATCATGCTCCAGCCCGGGGTTTTGACTAGTCTTTGACCGTTCATTGACTTTCTCACAGTCGCAACATCCTTCCATTTCCCGGCAATCGCATATATGTTTGATAACAAAACATGGTCACCCGAGTCATTAGGATCGAGTTTGGCTAATCTCTTCTGAACTTCCTCAGCCAAGTTAACACGACCATGAATACTGCAAGCCCCTAAAAGGGTTCGCCAAATAACAACATTTGGTCGGATTGGCATTTGTGTAATGAAATCGTAAGCTTTTTCAAGCTCGCCAGCCCGACCATATAGATCAACCATACAACCGTAGTGTTCATAAGTTGGTTCTATACCATAGTGATTCTTCATCATGGAGAAGTACTGACATCCATGATCAACTAAACCAGCGTGGCTACAAGCGTATAGAATGGAAATGAATGTAATCCCATCAGGTGTGATTCCTGATTTCTCCATTTGGTGAAAGATTTTTAGGGCTTCTTCAGCATAACCTTGCATTGCCAAACCCGCCACCATTGTTGTCCAAGAAACTATGCTCTTTTTCACAGGCATTCTTTCGAAAACCAAACGAGCCATGTTAATGTTTCCACATTTAGAGTATGTGTCCAACAATGCATTGTTCACAGAACAAATCCAAACAAATCCCGATTTCTCGATATAAGCGTGTAGAATTTTGCCAAATTCAAACGCCCCGGCTTGTGCACAGACCGAAAGAATTCCCGTTAAGCTTACATCAGTCGGTCTCAATCCAAGCCGTTGTGATTCTACAAATAGATCAAATGCATCATTAAAGCACCCGTTGTGAGCAAACCCGATAATCATCGTGCTCCAAGAAACATCATCTTTTAAAGGCATTTCTTGAAAGAATAGCTTCTTGGCAAGATTTAGCTCACCAGCTTTCATATACCCATCGATCATAATGTTGGCGGAGATCAAATCCTTAACCGGCATCCGTTTATATAATCTCTCTGCACCCTTTACATCACAACACCTAAGAAATGCTGTCATCATGGCATTCCACGATACAACGTTTGGTTCAGGCATTTCATCGAACACCTTTTGTGCATCATCGATACGCTCACATTCAGCATACATACTCACTAGTGTCGTGCCAACGTACAAATGGGTATCGAGGCCAAATATTATTGCTTGGGAATGGAGCTGAATCCCGGTGTTATAAGATTGTAAATTCGCGGCCGCTTTGAGAAGAAAAGCGAAAGAAAAACTGTCTGGTTGTGCAGTGTTGGAGCTCCGGCGCATGTCAACGAACATGGCGAGAGAGATGTGTGTGTGGTCGGAGTTGGAGAATCCGCGTATGAGAGTGTTGTACATGAAGGCATCTGGGTTTGGGAAGTGGAGGAGCAGAGAGTGGGCGTAGTGGAGAGCATCGGAGATGAGTATGGCGCAGTGGAGGATGAGGTTTCCGGTGATAAATGTATCGGAATCGAGGCCGGATTTGAAGATTTGGGCGTGAACTTTTTTGACGGATTTAAGGGTCTTGCAGCGTTTCAGAAGTGAGAGAAATAAAGGCTCGACAGTGCCGCCGTTGACCATGGGTGAGGATTTTGTATTCCGTAATTCTGACGACTTGAGATTTTAGTCGGTTCAGTCAATGGCTCGCCGGCGGTCCATTCCGGATGGGGGTGTCCGGCATTGGTTGCTACTAATGTGGTCGAAATAGTCACAATTTTTTTTAAAGGTAACCACGGCCCTAAATACAACTAAAAAAATGATTATATCGAGTTGAGTTTAATTAAGTTAATGAAAAAAAATATAGTTTTAAAATTTTAATAATAAATCACAGGTAATTCAGTATATAATCGCATGTGATTTATAAAAGTATCACATGTGAATTATGAACATGTCACTCCGTCCAAAATTCTAAAAATGCAATCCGGATTATTGATGTCATTGATTCAAAGGCTAAAATTAGTCTCTTATAACTATGAATTAAGTATGGACTATATTGAATATTATTCTGATTATATTATACAAATAACAGTCATAACTTATGTTTCATAATCAACCTTTCATGTTTACAAAAAAATCATCTGAATCATATTTTAGTTAGTATTCAAACTTTTATATATTATGGATGTGTTTGGCAACGGACTTATAGGAATTATAGGAGCTTGGGATTCTAGTTTTCATAATTTTCAGCCCTCTAACCTCTTAAATTCTTGAGGGGATTATTAAAAATATAATCCTCATAAGCCCAAAAAATAAAAGCCTTTTCAAATAGCTTATGACTTGGGTTTGAGATTATCAATAAATCAGCCCCAACTTCAGCTTCTAGCCCCTGCCCGAGCTTCAGTCACAACTTCAGCTAGTTTCGTTAAACACACCCTATATATAGTTACTATTTTTAAAAATTAAAACCATGGTTATGGTTAGCATTTTTCTTTTTTAAATTCATTTTAAAAGAAAAGTGTTGTAATGATTATTATTTTATTTTTAAAATTTTTTCTATTAATCATCACTCTTATTTTCTTGTAACCGGGTTGTTTTCTTAAACGATATATTTTTAGTAATTTAGTTTGTTAATAATTAAATATTTTTATAAAATATTTTATTCAAATAATTTAATAGATACATTTATCTATTTTCGTGATTATTTATGTAAACATGTATACCAATAGGATTAAATTAAAAAAATTAGAATTTGATTATAAAAATGTTCTACAAAGAATTTGATGATGTTATGTATTAATTTATGATTTTTAATATATTTACCCTCTTTTAAGATATTTAATATGATTTATATATGGTTTACAATTATTTTATTATATATGTTAGTATTCTTTAATACTATAAATAATTAAAGTTTATTTTAATAGTCTAAACACGAGACTTTAAGCTAATTATAAATGTGTTAAGTGCACCGAAATGTAATGAATTATACCTAATTTAATATTGTGTGTAACAAACTAAACTTTCTTCACTAAAATGCATCAAACTACCCAAAATTTACCTTTAATGAAATATGACCTTCTATAGAAGGTTTTCAGGTCAGCCTCATTTTTTTCTATTTTTTTATTGTTTTATTATTATTATTATTATTATTATTATTATTATTATTATTATTATTATTATTATTATTATTATT
>JAUEJL010060536.1:0-15662 GCA_032274825.1 Drosophyllum lusitanicum | reverse complement strand
CCCCCCCCCCCCCCCCCCCCCGGTTGGTAAAAGCAGGTTAAGATAAAGAACTGTAAATTTGTAGGATTGGTAGAAAGGGGGTGGCTTGACCTGCCAGGCCTTAAATATATTTGAATATAATCACAAATCTATTGTTGAGAACAGTGGTGCAATTTTTTTCTTTTTGAATTTAGCCATTTAGGAGGTTGTAAATGCTTGAGTATATCTTGCGTGACATTTAACCTAATTGACCCATTATCTATAATATAATAATATATAACCCGCATTGGCTACCTCTAAGCACAAATGATGAGTTGAAATTACCCCATCTACCTCTAATACAGGTGAAAGGAAGGTCTTCAAGTTGACAATTTCATTTATTTGAGATCTACTGTATTGTACTTTCTTCTTGTCTTATTTTCAGCTCTAATGGACTTATCTATTCTGTACAGGAGTGAAGTTGCAGAACCTAAGGGCGCAATTCGAGTTCATAAATGTGTCCTTCCACTACCCTTCGCGAAAAATGGTACTTTGATGTACTCTCAAAATGTAGAGTAGTTTTATAAACCATGCTCCAGTTTGCTATCTGTGTTCTGTGTTCTAGTGTATGTTACTAGAGTTTTTAAGACTAGCCTTTTTGAACAAGTCTCCTTAACAATGCCTCATCTCTTCTATAAAAGTTTCTAGATTGTATGGGTGGCAAATTGAGCTGGTTGAGTGCTTATAGTTCAATAACGGATAAAATTTTAGGTTGTGTACTCATGTCAAAACGGGTTGGATTGACATGCCAACTCTTTTTTCTGAATTTTCATAAATAAATAAATAATTAGTATATTCATTGATAACAAAAGCTATTATTATAATAACTATTTGATTTTAATGAATAAGCAATTCAACCCAATTTCTTTTTAGCACAGTTTCCTCAATTCAGCTATCTGACCTGTTAGCAAGTAAATATAAGTATATAACCCAAACTGACCCATTATTATATAAATGCTTTGAAATTGCCACCCTGCTAAGTTGGCATCTTATTGTCACACCGACAAAAACCATGCAAAGGCCACCACACCGTCATATCATCAGTTTCTGAGAGGGATAGCAAATTTCATATGCATTTCGCCTCATTGCATCTCTAATTCACTTGTCTAGTTGCTGCTATCTAAAGGATTAGACTGTTTCCATATTGCCTTCTTTTCCTTGTGTTTTAGAAGAAACCACTGATCTGTTTGTCTATCTCTGCAGATGCCCATTCTAGAAGAAGTTAACATCTCTATACAACCAAATGAAGTGATGGCAATTGTGAGAACTTCATTCTCATACATTTTCCCTTTCTAGATGATGCAATACTAATCACAATTGCTTTTTTCTTTATTTCTAGATGATGCTATATTAACCACATTTGTTTTTTTCTTTTTTTCTTCAGGTTGGTCTCAGTGGTAGTGGGAAAAGCACGTTAGTCCATCTCTTACTTGGTCTCTATGAGCCAACACAGGGGCAGGTATGCGATGTTAAATTTAACTCTGCTATCTAAAAAGGAAATAAGCACTTCCAGTTCATTTATGTAAAAAGGGCCCTACTTGAGTTGTACCGTAATGCTGATGGGTTTGCCAGTAAAATTAATAGTTGAGTTAAAAAGTTTCAGGACTGATCGCTGATGGTTCAAAAGTCAGCTGAAACACATTGTTTAGATGTCGTCTTAGATTGCAACAATAAATTATAAATGTTTGAAACTTTGGGTAAAAGTGTAAGATTCCTGGTTCCTTGTCATTTGCGGTCGAAGTAATCATATTGGTAGGGACGGGCAAAAAGTTGCAAGGAAACTGATTATTGAGATAATGTAAACTTACTTGGCCGTCGATAGCATATTCTGATACTCCAAATTACCCATCCAAACGCTACACTTGGTTTCAGATACTAATTGACGGTCATCCACTTAAAGACTTGGATATCAGATGGTTAAGAGAAAACATTGGATATGTTGGACAGGTTTGGAAAGTCCCTTTTTATGGTAAATTTTTTTCACAATCAAACACTAAATTGTATACTGATTTACATTTCATGCAATGAAATTTGTATATTATTTTGGATTCGGTCATTCTGAATCATGGAAGAGGCTACACTCTAATATATTTGTGGGTAATCTAATGGAAGACCCGGCACTCGCTTGCAGGAACCAAATCTATTTCGGATGGATATAAAGTCCAACATAAGCTATGGATGTTCAAGGAACATCAAGCAGGAAGATGTTGAATGGGCTGCAAAACAAGCACATGCTCATGAATTCATTTGCTCCCTTCCTGATGCCTATGAAACATTGGTTGATGATGAGCTTTTAAGCGAGGGGCAGAAGCAAAGAATTGCAATTGCTAGAGCAATTGTTAGGGATCCTGTTATTTTGATCCTTGATGAACCCACCAGTGCTCTGGATGCAGAAAGTGAATATTATATTCAGGTTTGTGGTTTTGATTTCTTAGTTTATAGGTATAGAATTCTTATGGGGTGTTTGGTTGTTCGTATTCAAGAGTCAACTCTTTATCTGATTAAAAACCTGAAGTATATAATCTGAAAATCATACTCATGAATCAATTTACCCAAACACTAAAAAATGACGGTCTAAAAGCATATCCAAACACCCCCTTAATGTATGACATAAATACTATTTATCGTAGGTTTTGCCCCAATTTTAAGTGGATTTAGCTTAAAGGTTAACTTTGACCCATATTTTACCAGTCAATCGGAGTTGCAGTATTTGCTAAACAGATCAGAATCAAACACAATATTGTTAATATCAAAATACTACTTACAACTGTTTTCGTCTTCACAATATCGGATTCATAAGAATGGATTGGGAGATGTTCTATCTCTTTCATTTGGTATTTAATAATTAAACATAATACTAACAATGCAATACAATTTACATGTTCAAACAAACATCCACAAAAATCAAAACAAAAATTCAAAATTTTCAATTTCGAAGGAGTCTAAGCCATTTGCTAGTCCATTTTCTATCCGTTGGTGTGTTCAAAAGTTGGAATAAGAAAAAGTCAAAACTACCCTTCATAGGTGTCATTGTCATGATGAGGCCATCCGACGACGGACTATCATTAGATGGGTCGAGTAGCCAATCACATATGATGAACCGTGATGGGCATCAAGCCCACTCGGTCTGCTGTTACCTTGATCAAAAGGTCTGACACTCGGCCTACATGTATTGAAATTGTTTCTATAATAATTTTGACAACTAACAATATTTAATATTATTACTTAGAAAATATTGGCGGGAAAATCCACCCAAACACCTTACGTATATTGTGTTACTTTGACCCGTTACTCAACTGTTTTGATCCTCATGTTATTTTCACTTATTTAAACGTATTGTATAACCAGCATCCTGTTCATGAAGAGAATTATGTTGATTTTGTCGGTCGAAAATTGTCGTGATCATTAAGTTAATGGTTTATAAGTCTAGGTGTCCTTTCTCTTACAAGCCAGTTTTAAAGTGTGAATTCTATACTTAGGTTGATGGCGTGATACGGGTTTAGTATGTGATAGGTCCATATCAATTGGTATCGGAGCTATCCCATCTTGCAAGGTCAATATGAAGGAGTCTAAGGGATGCCCAAAAAAAGGGTGTCGATTGTATGACCAACAATGATTCGGAGTGATGGCTAGGACCCAAAAAAAGGGATGCCAATTGTCACTAACATAGCCGTGACCAACGAGCTTCAAGCGTAGGGTATTGTTACGATCTTACATCAACCAAAATTAAATTAAGTTTAGCTTATAAGTTTAGGTGTCCCTTTTCCTATAAGCCGGTTTTAATAGGCCGGTTTTACTTTTGGGCTTATAGCATGACATGGATCTAGTATAAGATGGGTTCATATAAAAAATATCATATCCTTTTGGTTGTAATCTCAAACATCAGATTGTTCCCACACGCAGCAAACAAAAGATTTTATGAGCATATTATGTGTAATGGGTCATTCATTCTTTGCAATTTTCTGCAGTAACAATTTGAGTTTGCGTAATAGGAATTGATGGTGAGATTAAAAAGCGAGAAGAAGGCGAAAAGATCAATCCTTTTCATAGCACACAGGTATTATTCACACTTGTTATCTATACGTAGACTTGAGATGTAATAGTGCAGCCATTTATCCATATGCAATTGCAGGCTATCAACAGCAAGAGTTGCTGATAGAATCGTGGTCATGCAAGACGGCCGAATCGCGGAGGTTAATTTTATTTTTATTTTTATGTTGTCTACAAAAAACAAGAAAATAAGCTGGACTCACCAAAAATAAACCAGAAAAAACGACGAGAAATAAGCCCTTAATAAGCTATAACAAACACCCCCTAAAACGTTGATGATTTGTGCCGCAGATGGGTGATCACAAGAAGCTTTTGCAACAAAACGGATTGTATGCGCGATTACATCTTCTTCAAATGGATGATGATGGCCTTTAGATCCACCGCCATGTTTTTCTTCATAAGTAAACATAGTCAGTACATAGTCCTTTTCTTGAGAAGTTCACATTATACATCATAGAAAAACATGATGATAGAAGCAAGTACTTGATTGTTACTATTATTAGCCGAATACGATTAATCTATCTAAAGTTGTTCAAGGGCTTGCGTCGAAAAATCATCAGGCTGAGGAACCTGCTGGTGCGGCAGAGGCCGACACTCTTTTTCTGGCTTACTCGTATACTTCTTTTGATCATCTTCATCTGATCGATGTTGTTGGTTCGACTGTTCAGATCCAGATCCAGATCCAGATACGATATCCTCGTTTGCATGATGCTGTTGTGGGTTGGTTGCTTTGTTTTTGAAAATGCTTTCATCATCATCATGAAGGTGTAGTTTAGCTTTGAGTTCTTGGTATGGGAGGTCTTTGGGATAGGATGAGAATTTGCCGTGTTTGTCTTCCATCGCCGACGTCAGTTAATGCTTTCTTCTGTGGAGAAGACGACTCCGGCGAATGAAGTGGCGGTGGGTTAAATTTGCAAGGTGGGTTGGGTTTCTTCTTGTTGAAACGTGTCAGATTTGTGAGAGGTGTGTTAACCTTACATGGAGCCACGTAACCTACATGCATATGGTGCCTTTTCGATTTATATTATCTGTTTAGGCCTAATTCTACGGTCGAGGTTATGTTTAGTGTAATAACACTATCATTTTACTAAACAATGTTACAATAGTTTTTGGTTCAAGATTATCTTTGTCAAACATGCTCTATCATGTTCTCTTACAGATATAAGATTGGGACCTACAAAATGACCTATTTTTAACTTAAAATAACGGAATCACTAAACATGAAAGAATATAATGAATCATGTTTAATCATAACATGAGAGGGTTTTAACCCATATTTTTTAATTAATCATTATATTGTCAACCTTGTAGAGATTTTGAGCGTGACGTCAGTAGTGGTGGGTATCACTCTCGTAGCATTCAATATGATGGTGTTATCACTTTTATCACACCAAAATTAGGGACTCGTTTACTATATTGATTTTACATTTGCTAAGGTGTTTGTTTTTAAACAAAATATCTTTTTTGCCACTTATGTCGGCAGTAAAAGTTTTCAAAAGTAGATCATTTGTTTCGAAGAAAAGGATAAGGTTTAAAGTTTTTTTTTCTTATACGAAAAATACTGTGCAAGGCTCTTTTGTTTTAATTTTTGCAAACATCTCTCTTCAAAGATTACTCCCTCCGTCTCACAAATCTAGCCTCCTCTGTATACCCTGACCATTGCCGAGAATCTCCCTTGCACAGATGTGCTTTTATGTCCTCGATGATCCTCAATTGCAAAACCTCGGCAGCTCTTTGTAGACTTTTGATTGTATACAACCCTAGATTGCAGACCCTCTCGACCCTCTCATCCTCTTCGCCAACTCATGTATTATACGGACAACTAATCTTGTACCTATTTTATTAGATAATAATAATCTAGACATTACAATTTATAATGCACTTTTTATGACTTGAAAACGTAGAATTCCGCTTTCTTACATAGTGTAACTTCTTAAATAGTTTGGTTAACCTAACTCAACATTAGTCAATTTTATCTAAACATTCATAAATTATAATATATAACAATTGTTAGGAACTATGAAAAGTAGGTTATTTGTCTTTTTGTGAAAAAACATATAATATAAACTAAAACGCAGTAAAGCTAACATGAATGATACCTAGATGAGATGGTAAGGTACAAGAGCAATGAATACTTGTTAGAATAAAGTTTGAATTAAATTGCATCTTAACTACAATCAAGTACAATGTGGTCAAAACTTGTAGTTGTGGATCTGAAATGAACTATTATAACTTAAATTTATATTTATCTAACTTAAATGAACATCGCACCCTCTCTCATATACTAGACATATCGTATCAATTAATGACAATTTTTAATGTAGATCATATACTTATATATATTATATCACATGGTCAATTTAGATTTTTAAAAGGTCCAAATAAAGAGTGCTACTATTTGGACCCCCACTCTCTCAAATACCGGACATGTTACATCAATCAATTACACTTTTCAATACAGGTCATACATTCACATGTGTCACGTCATATGGGTCGATTTAGAATTTTAAGAGGGTCTAAATAAAATGACCCCAAAATAAAATTACCCTAGGCCTTAATGCTACAAGATGTCATAGGCAGTTAAGACTGTGTTTGTCTTTTCTTTTAGACAAGCTTTAATAGGCTAATAATTGGTTTGTTTTGTTTTAAGAGAACTCTTCTCTATAAAGATTGCATCTTGCTTATATACCATTTGTTTTCCTAAATTTCTAATACCTGATATACTTTCTTCATTGTCATCTTCATCTACATGCATCCCTCATAGCTTATCATTAATAATCTCCTCCTAAACTCATGTCTACTAATTTACTTATTTATTTTGTTTAATAAATTAATCAAGATTCATATTATAACATAGTATTTTAGGCTAATTCAAAAAAAAAAAAAAGATTGAACTTGACAGGGCTCGAGCTCGGATCGACTACTTTAATATAAGCTCGAGCTTTGCTCAATAGCTTGACGAGTCTTTATAACGCAGGCTTTTACTCGGCTCAAGGATGATTCAAGACCGGCTCAAAAAGCTTGATTATTTATATGGATATTATTATTTTTAATAGCCAAACTTATTTCAAATATTTATAAAAAGTATATTAAATAATAAAAAAATTTCAGTATGCACAAATATAATAACATAACATGATCATATGTCAAAAATGTTTTTAGAAAAATATAACAATAATAACATCAGTAAATTCAATTTTATATATAGTTAAATATACACCACCTATATATTATATAAAGCTCGGAAAACTCAATAATAACTTAAGTCCGGATCTTATAAGATTGAACTCGACTCGTTATATATTTTTAAGCTTCTTTTAAAACTAGAGCTCGAGTTTAACGTACTAATATCTACTCAAACAAGTTCGAACTCGAATCCAAGCCTAATTTAAGTAACTCAATAAAAACTCTTAAGACTTAATTTTCAGTTTTATACCCACTATAAATGTATTTTGAACATTAAGCCTTTTTCAGGCCACGTTGCAGCCCTATTGGGCCGGTTCGTCAACTAAAACTTACGGCCCATTGTCTATCCACGCGTACCGTTAAACCATCACAAACCGATCTCTTCCATCTAAACCATTCGATTACCCGGTTCGGCTTTTCCATCCGGTTCATCGCGTAGTATTTGTGGCAATCGCTGCCCCACCAATAAGCCCGTTTTACGCCGTTGGATTACCCGTTCAGGCTTCTGCCAACAATTGGGAGTCAAGTTCATCTCCCCATACTTCAAAATCTTCACCATATTCGAACTGCTGATTGTTGTTTCAGAAGCTTGATTGCTACATTTCGTGGTGTATGGTACGAGGTTTTCCCCCTTTTGTTTGATTTCTCATTTTTGTTGTTGCTGTTTGATTAGGCATCGATTAGCTTTACCTATGGATTTGATTGATTTCGCTTCTATTTTGAGCCTCTTATAGATCCAATTTTAACTTACTTCTTATGTTTATTCAAATCGGATTGGAGTTTATTTTCTGATCTACGAAAAAATTGGATAAACGGAAGTAAAGGAAGTGGATTTGTATCAACCCTAGGGTTCTGTTTTATTTGAGGATAGCTTCTATCTCGGACTTCCGTATTTTGTTGAGTGCAACAAAAAGTCGGGATCAAAGAAGAAGCGAAGGTTTAATTGGATTAAAAACTGCGCCTTTTTCCTTATTCAGCGTATTTGTTTGATATATGGTGGTCTTTATTCAGTCTTGGACTTCGTATCTCTTTCTGCTATATTCTTTTAGGTTGTCTTATAATTTTAACTAAGAATGATTTAGCTTTAATCCTCTCAATCTGATTATCTTTATTACTTTGGGAGAAGGGGAGTGATAGTTGCTGTATGAAACAAGGTGTGCTAAAGTTCGAGTTCAATTGAACTTAGGTGTTAGTGAGATGAGCTCTTTATCATCTGAAAATGCCATGTGATATCATAGATACAGGTGTTAGGGGTTGAATCATTTAGCATTCAGCATGTTTGATGGCCGCCTCTGAATGAAAACTGTGCTGAATTAAACAGAAGAACAATGCTGAATCATTCCACCTTAAAGTACATTCTGAATCTTTAAGTGCCAAGTATTTTACCCTAATACCCCTTCTTTCACACGTTGCCTTGTTAAACAATCATATCTTATAATATTATAAATCACTATTAAGGTTAAAATGGTAATTTGCATCATTTAGATTGTTCATTCAGAACATTTATCAAACAACATTTCACATTCCATACAGAGCTTTTGAATTATTCAGGCCATAGAATCATTCAATGCTTAATCATTCTGTTTTAACAAACAACCTCTTAGTTAATTTATGCCTCTAGTTGATCATGGGCAGGATCTGAATTAACCATTTAAGTGCAATCTGGTATCTGTTTTGGACTCTAAATCTCTAACTAGTAACTTCAAGAAGTTTAAGATAAGATGTTTGGGTTTATGTGTGTAATGTATTGGTTGTTCCAGTATATTAACTGTTTTGGTAGGCAGTATTTAAGACAAGAAAACTGATACTAAATGCCAAAAAGATGACATCAACTTTGCTCTGTGGTTAATTGGTTGTAGACCTGGTGAAAATGGATCCTCTTTTTAATACTATACATGTAAAGCTGTACCAAAACCATACCCAAGTACTCTCATATCATAAGTGTGTATATTCGAGGCGGTTGACTCAAAACAGACGAGACCCTGAGAAAACTCATGCTTCTATTCCGTTAAAGTTTCGCTAAATGTCATGGTTACAATGTGATATCGACTCATTCTTTTCCACTCTTATATGCCGTCCATGTATTTAAACATGATTATGTCATCATAAATTTGTACTCCAATACCTGCTTGCTTTAGTTGCTATAATTTTAGATTACAAGTAGTGGACACTGAATGACATTTTTTCTGTTAGGCACCCATGAAGGGCATTCTTTCTTTGCAACGGGCGGCTTTGGTAAGGGGTCAAAATGTGAATTGGAGGCAAGGGGCTAGACTGTTTAGCACTCAGTCTGCAACAACTGCAAATACCGCCCAGCCCCCACCACCTCCCCCTCCCCCTGAGAAGACTCACTTTGGTGGCTTGAAAGATGAAGATCGCATTTTCACCAACCTTTATGGTATACATGACCCATTTCTCAAAGGTGCCATGAAGCGTGGTGATTGGTATAGAACTAAAGATTTAGTGATCAAGGGTACTGATTGGATAGTAAATGAAATGAAAAAGTCTGGCCTACGTGGACGTGGTGGTGCTGGATTTCCATCTGGTCTCAAGTGGTCATTTATGCCTAAGGTATCCGACGGGCGTCCATCCTATCTTGTTGTCAATGCTGATGAAAGTGAACCTGGAACTTGTAAGGACAGGGAGATTATGCGTAACGATCCACATAAACTGTTAGAAGGATGTCTGATTGCTGGAGTGGGTATGAGGGCAACTGCTGCTTATATCTACATTAGAGGTGAATATGTGAATGAGCGCCTTAACCTTGAGAAGGCTAGGAAAGAAGCCTATGCAGCTGGATTACTTGGGAAAAACGCTTGCGGTTCAGGATATGATTTTGATGTACATATCCACTTCGGTGCTGGTGCCTACATTTGTGGTGAAGAAACAGCACTTTTGGAGAGCCTTGAGGGTAAGCAAGGAAAGCCCAGATTGAAACCCCCTTTTCCAGCTAATGCAGGTCTATATGGATGTCCCACAACTGTTACAAATGTAGAAACAGTAGCTGTATCACCTACCATTCTAAGGCGTGGCCCTGAATGGTTTTCTAGTTTTGGGAGAAAAAACAATTCCGGGACTAAACTATTTTGCATATCGGGTCATGTGAACAAGCCTTGCACAGTTGAAGAGGAGATGAGTATACCATTGAAAGAGCTGCTAGAGAGGCACTGTGGGGGTGTTAGAGGTGGATGGGACAATTTACTTGCAGTAATCCCTGGGGGTTCATCTGTACCACTGCTTCCTAAAAACGTATGTGAGGATGTCCTTATGGATTTTGATGCACTTAAAGCTGTGCAGTCTGGACTAGGGACCGCTGCTGTTATTGTGATGGATAAATCAACTGATGTTGTGGATGCAATTGCAAGGCTTTCTTACTTTTACAAGCATGAGAGCTGTGGTCAGTGCACACCATGCAGGGAGGGTACTGGGTGGCTTTGGATGATTATGGAAAGGATGAAGGTTGGGAATGCAAAGCTGGAGGAGATTGATATGCTTCAGGAGGTGACAAAGCAGATAGAAGGACACACTATTTGTGCATTGGGTGACGCCGCTGCCTGGCCTGTTCAAGGTCTTATTAGGCATTTCAGGCCGGAGCTCGAGAGGAGGATCAGGGAGCATGCTGATAGAGAGTTGCTTCAGGCAGCTGCTTGAATCAGGTTTGCATTAACAACATGCTGTTTGTTTGTAATGTTTTTACATATATATACGTACACAAACAAAATATG
Organism: Drosophyllum lusitanicum; assembly: GCA_032274825.1. Taxonomy (NCBI): domain Eukaryota; kingdom Viridiplantae; phylum Streptophyta; class Magnoliopsida; order Caryophyllales; family Drosophyllaceae; genus Drosophyllum; species Drosophyllum lusitanicum. The sequence continues at coordinate 4,683 of JAUEJL010060536.1, read as the reverse complement.
ATTGGATCATTATTTTGTCATGTCGCCTAAAACATATTTAAGTTTTCACAGCCTTCTGATCTGTTTGTCATTTAAAAGATTTGGATCATTCTTTCACTAGTCGTTTCTGTAGTCGTATTTAATATATTAATTGTTTATTGAAGTCAACAAAAGCTGAGAAGAAAATAATGGGGTTCAACCTAAATGGAGCCAATTGCTTTGACCTGTTTCAAAAGTTTACCTTTTTTACTAGTTCCCCAACCTGCCCTACCCACTCATTTTGCCACCTATAATGCATGGACACTCTGTGCTATATATTGGCTCTATCATTAACCTATTCCTGTAAACCACCTCCAGCAGCTTTCACAACATCGATCTCTCTCATATTGTAGAGCCAGACATCACTTTGCAGTAGCAGAATCGTTTTTTTCGTACATTCTGTCTCTTACATATCTTATCGTAGTATGGTATAAAATTTGCACCAAGAATTTACCACATCGATTTCAATAGCTGAATAGGTAAAATGCAGCCATTTCTTATGGCCTTCCTTGTGTAATTTCATCTATACATATTTCCTTCTCAAAAAGTTCCGAGTGATACTCAGATTGATGTGAAATTAGCTGATACTAGTAAATAACTGAACTGAAATATAAAGAATATATTGGTGCATAAGATGTTAGTAAAGGCTGGCGTATAGCACAAGATTTGTGGACACATCAAATAGTAGCTAATTTTGATGTATTTAAGTTGGTTTATTGTTGTCTAAATTGCAGACGATCTATCTCCCATAGAATATGACAACGTATAACTTATCTTTTTTATGGCTTAAGCAATACTAGATAAATATACAGAAAATGTAAAGGCCAGTGGTTCCCTTGTTCCAAGTTCAAGTCCCGTCAATCTCATCAACAAATGAACCAATAGCTCAAGCTTGCGAATTACATCACTGATTACTGTAATTCTTGGAAATATTTTTGCTGTAGCTTTGCTTTGATAGGAAGCAGACGGAAAAAAAAATTGAACTGAAAAATAGGCAATGTGATAGAAATTAGACAAGTTCATTATAACAAACAACTAAGGAATAAAAAAAGAATTTAATAGCTAAAAGGTTTTCTTTTTTGGGGGTGGGGGTCAGGTGGGATAGATAACCAATTGAAACAGCCAAACAGGTAACATCTTGGTACGAATTGAGGTTACGTTGGAAATACGCTGTAGGTGACTTTTGACCAGTTTCATTATAAGTTCTTTTGTAACTTTATCTGTTTTGACCCTTTAGAGATAAAATATAACTTCGATCGACCTTTTCATAAAGAAATGGATTAAAATTGCCACCCTTAACAACTTCCTAACTTCATAGATACAGACCATGTGGCAACTCTGAAAGGAACAGATGATTAAAAAATAAAATCATGGGCTTACCGAAGTACTGAGTAACAAGGACCAGCAGTATACAGATCATTAGTAGATAGAGGGCAGTTTCAACTTTTAAGCCATTTATGTAAAATGGGTCAATTTGAGTTGTATTATATTGATAAAGCCTCATATGATTAAAGCCATAAATGGAACATGTTGATGTGTTATCAATTAGGTGCAACCCAAATTGACCTGTTTTAATGCTAATAGAGTAATAGGTTGAAACTATCTCCTATAGATATTACTAATCATTGGTGCGCCTATCCATTTTACTGAGTGAAATTATATATGAACTGAGATTTAAGCTCTGTATGCTTATTTTCTTTCGGAATGTAATCTTTCTGAAAGAAAGGATCATTTTGAGAGAATTTTATGTTCACAATCTTTTTCTCCTTGCTTCCTTTCTGTTGACTTCATATTTGTTTTGTAGGCCGTTGAATTTCCAGCCCTGCAGTCTGTGAAATAAATATGCAGATATAGTCCTGGAGGAAAACAATGAACCCCCTTACGAACATCATGGTTAAGCTTTGAGGTTTGTATTGAATTAAGACGCAATTGAAAATAGTACCCTCTCTTTAGAACTGGGGTAACTTTTATTGTTTCGGTGTGTTTAAGGATATAAAGATTTCCTCTTTTTTATTCAACTTCATTTAGCCATGTTTTCCGACATGTTAATAAGCCGAATGCAATGTTGTAACGGGTCAGTCTCAAACTTTTGAAAGAACAAACTGTTTTTCTTGTTACTAGTACTTTTACTAGAGTAGTTTTAGGCAGTTTTTACCGTTCAAAATTCATCATGAATATGATTACTATCTCTGAGGCGATTCCTTTGTCATCCTGATTGTATCTTGTATATTTGTCATCAGCAACACTTATGCATGGCTGCTCGAAAAGCATAAAAATGGATCTTGTAGTAGCTCGTTACACAAACAACAAAGATGATACACATACTCAAGATTTGGTGTTTTATACAATTGGAATAGTAGACTTTTATGCTTTAAATAAGTATTTGAATTAGATCCTTTCACAATGAAAAATTATATTTCCTTCTACTAAAATATAAATCTTTCTACCTCATCCTCCTACTCACTAATTGATTTGGTTTTCTGGTCTGCCCTTGTTTTATCTGGCAGATGTTAGACAAGATTTCATTTTCAGTCTTTTGTAGCTGACTTGCAGGGGAATTGTAGTGTAAATTTTAGGTTTAGATAAAATCCTGGCATTATAGCAATTTACCAAATTCACTTATCTTAGGTCGACCTGTGAGAGATAGGTTACCATATATATATAGGCGAGGGTTTAAATGAGAACTGTTTTTTGTACGAGAACTGTAATAACCAATAGGGATGTAAACGAGCCGAGCCGAGTCGAGCCAGACATTTATCTAGCCGGGCTTGTTTAGGATTTTTTAAGCTCGAGCTTGAGCTCGGCTCGTTTAAAGCTTATGTTGTTGAGCACAAGCTCGGCTCGTTTAATATTTATAAAGTTCGGGCTCAGCTCGTTTAAGCTAGACTCGTTTAGGCTCGGGTATTATTTTGATATTTTTATTAAAATGATATATATAATTATTAAAAATTAAACATATAAAATATAAATTATTTTATATATGAAGCTCGTTTAGGCTCGTTTAAGCTCGCGAGCCCACTCTTTGGAGCTCGAGCTTGGCTCGTTTATTAAATGAGCTTTAATGTAGGCTTGAACTCGAGCTCGAGCTCGTTAAGGCTCGGCTCGTTTCGAGCTTTTAACGATCCGAGCTCGAATAGCTCGTGAGTAGCTCGGCTTATTTACATATCTAATAACCAATTTTAGACCTTGATTATGGCTAAAAATTTTTGGCGGCTCATTAATGACACATTAATTGCTCATTAATGACCTATTAATGAGGGATTTTTTTTTGAAAAATCAAGTTTCGCAAATTAATGACGGCTTACGTGGACACAATTCACGGTTGGGTAAATATATAAAAGAGCAAAATATCCGTATTAATGAGTCATTAATGGTGATACAAACAATTCTCGTACGAAAAACAATTTTCGATTGAACATATATATATACAGGGTTGAGGTTATACATAGACTCCATCTTATACATAGACCCCTTCTCATGATGACACGTGGCATTTTGAAAAATTGTAAAATTGGAATTTATACATTTGAAGTATTTCTCAAAAAAACCGAACATACATTTGCTTATGTGCATTTTTAGATTGTTCAGATTATGCATGTGCATCTTGAAAAATAAAACATAAAGACATGGAGAGAGATGGAGACCAGAACACAAAATTTATATGCATTTCAACCTCTACGTATTACATTTACTTGTCTTCATTTTCAAAAATCAAATCTCTGTCATTTTTTAAATCCAAAACACAAAGTGGAATTAAAAACCAAAATGCATCACAAAACGAAAATGCATTTGATCTGTAAATACATATACAAACTTAAACCTAACACATTCTTATATATCCAAAATCCATCAGGTAAGTTTATAAGAACAAAACTTTAATCAGAAAACTCCTAAAATTTGTAATCAAATCAAAACTAGTAATAAAAAGAAGAAGAAAGAAACAACTAAGCAAATCGATTTTTATTCTGAATTTTTTTTGAAATTGCAACACTTTGTCTCTATGGTGGTTGTTTGCATTTTCAAAACTCCCAAACCACACTTGAACAAACACCAAATCAAGTAGAAAGGGGATGATTCAACACTACAGATCTGTCATCTTTTATGGTGGTTGATTGAGAAACATGGCTTACCGCTGCAACAGTTGGAGATGAAGGGACTTGAAGGGACTGTAGGAGCGGAAATCACAAGGCCTGCCTTTGTAATAGTTGATGACGAATGGACTGTAGGGAGAAAATCATCGGGAATCGAAGAGAGAGAATGAGACCACTGTCATCATCTTCCATGGGAAAGGAATCGCCCTAATGGGTTACATCTGCGAGATCTGGAAGTGGCTAATGAAAAGGCGGGGTAGATCTGGAAGCATGCCGATGTGATAGAGAGAGAGAGAGAGATTGATTAGTTAATATGTGTGGCAATGAAAAAGCCTTTGAAACCGTCGCAGGAGAAGGGAGACCCATCGTCTGTCGTTTCTACCGTCGCTAGAAGGGATTTCACCCGAGGTTCACATAGGCACCGAAGAGAGAGAGAATACATTGTTCACTAGAAGCCAAGTTTGGGACTTAGTACCTTTACCTAGTGGTCACACAACGATTGGAACTAAATGGGTATTTAGAAACAAAGTTGATAATACATTGTTCACAAAGAAAAGGAAAAATGACATCTTGC
>JAUEJL010060535.1:0-30436 GCA_032274825.1 Drosophyllum lusitanicum | reverse complement strand
TTATGCAATGATTTTAAGTTGGATGCAATGATTTTATAGACTAGATGCAGTGGTTCCTAGAGTTCTCATTTTAAGGGATGTTCTCATTGGATCCTCACCCTGTACATATGCATATAGATTTATCAATTGATTGTAATTAAACATAATGTGGTGGTGGATTGTTTACTAGGGTATTTCTTTATTTATGTATTTAAAAATAATAATTAGTTTAAAAATCTGTTTAAAAAAAATTATTTCGGGTGAGAAGATTAGATGCAATATTTTTAAATAAGATATGGTATCTTAGATTAAATGTGGTGGTTCTTTAAATGATAAACCATTGAATATTTCAACCAAGATGCAGTACTTTTTAAGAAGATGCGGTGCAACGTTTTTAAACAAGATGTAATGGTTCTCGATTAAGAAACGATTGAATTCTTAATCAAGATGCACTAGTTTTTAGGGGACTTTATGTATTTTAAACCGGATGTAGTGATTTTATTAAGAAGATGCAACGATTTTGTAAAGAAGATGTAGTGCTTCTACTGTTGCACATTTTAAAATTGTTTAAGATGCAGTGGTATTTTAAATAAGTAATCATTGACTCATTCATCCAAGATGTAGTAGGTTTAAGAAGATTGCATATTCTTTAGATGTGATGTAGTAATTTTAAGTTGGATGCAATGATTTTGTAGACAAGATGCAGTGTTTCTACCATTGCGTATATATATATATAGGCAAAAGTTCACACGAGAACTGTTTTTCGTACGAAAACTGCGAGAACTGTTTTTAACGCCATTAATGACTCATTAATAGAAGTATTTTGGTAATTTATATATTTACCCAACCGTAAATTGCGTACGGGTGAGCCATCATTAATTTACGAGGCTTGATTTTTCCGAAATAACCCTCATTAATGTGTCATTAATGAAGCATTAATGAACCGTCAAAAAATCTTAGCCATTGATTAATTTTAATCGAAGGCTAAGATTGGTTCTCGCAATTCTCGTTTGAACCCTCCCCTATATATAGATCAGGTAGAAAAGTCAACAAAATCTGGTCAAAACTGATAAAATCAACGCCAAAATAAAATAGGCAAAGGGGTAGATTAGGAAGAATGTAAATTGTTAAACTCACCGGTAGTTACGGAACAAGCAAAAAAGTAGGAAACTGGCTTACAAAATGATGCATAAGGGTGAGTTGATGAACATAACTTGCAAATTTGATGCATCAACAATATATATTATCATCAAACAATTTATAAAAGATTCATTTTCTGATTCATGAATAGTTGTGATTCAAAATTCAGAAGCTACAAAGCCACAATGGAATTCGATCTGCAACAGGTATGATCATAATTAAGAAAGATGCACAACCCATTTTCTCATTCATGAATCTTGATGAACATTCAGAAACGAAATTTTCAATTTATAATCATAGGTTTAGTAGAGGAGATTTGCATATAATAGTAAAAGAAAAGTAGAAGTAGTGATCTGCACAACTAATTGACAACCTAAAAAATTGAAACAAAGACTGATGAGTGATGAACGAAATAAAATTAATGAACCAATCCTAAACAAAAGGAATAGCCATATAAAAATACGAACCTAAACTTTTGTTTCTTCGGTTACCTTCCTCATTTGAATATATTCAATCTTCATCTCTGCTTCTGTTCGACCGAAGACAACGTCTCCATCAAGAACAAAATAGTGCCAAATCACAAAGAACGAAAGCCATGAACTTCGGAACAATATTGAATCACCGACACTGATGCTTGGATGGTCACCAGTCGGAATGAAAGCAAAGAACTTCAGGGCTTATGATATGTGACATGGCTTCTCTTCAATAATGGCGAGCAATCTAGGTTTTTGATGAGGCAATAGTGAAACGGGCATCATCATAGCGGTAGTAGTGATCGTTAGAAGCGAGTCACGGACCTCTAGCGGTGGTCGCCGGAACTGACAATAGGATTGAATGTGAAGAGGGAGAGTGTAGTGGCCGATCGAGAAAAAGGAACGGGATATATAAAAATTAGGTCTCCAGTCAACGATTTTGCATTTAGGGGGGATGGACGATTTTTTTATTGCCTCTTACCCTTTTTACCATAAAATCTTTTTTACTTTATCTCTACCCTATATATATATATATATATATATATATATATATAGTTTGAATTAATATATGCATTGAATTGATATTAAAAAATTGCTAGCAAACGTACATAATTGGTTGATTTTCCTTGTGTGTGTAAGCAAAAGAGTAACGCAGAGACCGACATGATCGAATTAAGAAAAAAAAATTATATAATTAGGATGATAGCATCGATCTTACATAATTATATAATCATATTCGTATACATATACAGTACTCCGCTTTCTTATACAAATGAAGAAATAGGTTGAAATTTTCTACTTCCTTGATTAGTTGATTCAATAGGCAATGAAGAATTTTGACCTATAAAATTTAATTAATTAATTTGGACATGAGAATTTTAATAGTTTAGATTTTAGAAATACATATTTAGGTAATATTAAGTTTAACAAAGATATTTATGTAATTACAAACTTTTATAAGGATATATACTTAAAAAACTGTAAATATCAACGGGCGAAATCCGTTGGTAAATAGGCTAATTCCACTGGTAATTCAGTTTACTAACGAGATTGCAAACGAAAACACTATGTCGGAAAAAGTCCTGTGGGTAAATTAATTTACCAAAAACCTTTTATCCATTGGTATTTTACCAACAGAATCGCCATTGGTGATTAAATTTATCCGTTTGCAATTTGAGTAGTCAAGACCTTGTAACTTGTTGGTAAAACCATTCTCTCCAACGTAATACTTGATTAATTAAAAGTTTAAAACCATTCCCTCCCAGATATATACATTACTAACGGCATTCCCAACGAGCCTCCTCTTTGTAAAAAGTAAAAATAATAAAATGTTTTTGTTGGCAATGCCGTTGAAAGTTCACTAATTTACCAACAGATTTATGCTTGTTGGTAAATGTCCATTGGTATTTGCAACATTTCTAGTAGTGTATTGACGAAGTACTTACACGATCTCTTATAATATTAATAAAAAACTAATAATCATCCGTTAATATTTTAAAATAATTATTTGTCATCATATGTACGTCATAGGACGCTTAGCTAGTAGTAATAATAATAATAATAATAATAATAATAAACAGTTTTGAAACAAACTTTTGTACAATCTTAGTCTTTTATTTAATAAATCAATTTTATTATGTAATCTTGATCATCCATTTTGGTACATTAAAATTCAATTTTGATTTTTCAAGGTCAAATTAGATTTAATTTTGACTTTAATTTGAAAAAACTTTTTCGATATAATTTTATATATGCCTTTCTTAAACAATAAAAAATTGTAATTACCCACCCTAATTTATAAATATCATATTTACACTTTATAACATTTTAAAATATCATATCAAACAAAAATTTTAGTGTTATCATTTTAAAATATTTTTCTAAACATTTTAAAATCTTTTTAGTGATAAACAATAAAAACTTGAACCTATTGTCCCTAATTGTTATAATAATAATCGATGACTTGTACAAGAAATATAATCAAGTCTCTTCGTATCATGATACCACATTTTTGTCGTCACGTCTGCCTCTCCATCGCATCGATGCTTCCACCGCTAGTATGACGTCGTTTGTTGTCATTTTTTAAATTTTCAATTTTTCACGTTCTATAATTCCTTAATTCTTTTTATTAATGTTTAATATTGATCAATTTTCTAAATAGCTCGTGTATCACATTATATTTAAATTAGTAATAATAATATAATAATTATAATAAATAAACTAGTAATATCCAAAAGAAAATGTCTGTAGATTTGGAATTGACGATTGTTAACCTTCTATAGACCAGCCTTGTCCTGCTAAAGGTTAATGTTTTCATATGGCGCTTATTTAACAATGTTATTCCAACTAAAGACATTTTGGGAAAAATTCACACAGTATCTTTGAATTGTATTTTATGTGGTGCGGTCCCAGAAACTTTAGATCATTGTTTTTTTTCATGCCAAAGAGTTGAGAATGTTTGGAGAAAGGTTGGGGTTGGTGGAATTCTTCAAGTCCCGGGTCTACTTTGGTGGACTCCCTTAAAAATGAGCTCTCATCATTTGGAGAAAAATAATTGGTATTTACGGTTTTTTCAGCGATATGTATGGGGGTTTTATGATCGATTTGGAACCAGAGGAATCTCATCTTTCATTTAGAAGGAGATGCAGCGGGTAGAGCCAAATTTGAAGATCCTTTCCCGAGTATTCAAAGAGTGGTTGCTTTATGGGTGGAGAACAGGTCTAAATACTTGAAGATTAATATGGAATTATGGATAAATGGTTTCTGGTTATCAGTGAGACCAATAGGAAGTAGATAGTATTGGTCGAGGCCTTTTTTATTGCACTTACTGTTTGATACTACTCTATTTGTATTTTGGTGGCAGGGGCAGAACTGCCCTTTGGGTGGTGGTGACACGGGACACCAGACAATTTTGTCTGTGTAGTGGAAAATTTCAACGTTTTCAAGCTGAACAACAACTAAAACCTCGTTAATCCGACCCGATTAACTAGAAACCTAAGAAAAAACCCGAACAACACCCTCAATTTTAATTAATTTTATTTTTATTATTATATGATGCCACAAGTCAATAGAAATCCTGGGTCCACCCCTGTTTGATGGTGGAGATTTGCATAATGTCTCAATCTTTGAGACTAGTTTGTCTTGATTATTAATAAATTTCTCATTGCTTAAAAAAAGCTAGTAATCTATACTATCTTATAAAGCATTTAGGTCTTTTGTCTTAATCTTTTAATTTTTAAGTAATTTAAAATTACTAATTTACCCGTAATATTAAACTAAATGGAAACTATTAAACAAAGTAACTATTTGGTGGAGTTAATGACAATCTTAAATACCATTTTAATAACTAAACCTTCCAAAATAAAGAATATTTAAAAAATCAAATCAATACAAATTAACTTAATAATTACAAAAAATAATATTTAAACGTTTCATATTAAATATTCTACCATGTGATAAATATTTAAAATTTCAACACTCTTGTTGGATTTTACAATATATGTGAACATTTATTGACCCATTATAATTCAAATAAGAAACATATCATCCATATTTTAAAAACGGACAAGTTACCGAGAAAAAATATTAGTTATCGTTGTATTACGCGGGTACAATGCTAGTATACAAAAAGGATAAAAGATATGTAAATTACTCTTTAATAGTGCATAAATCAAATTCTAGATGATGACGTTTGCGTAAGTACCTATCCCCGTAAACAAGTGACAACTGTGGTCTGTGGGGAAAGAAAAAAATTCTTGAACCGATGCAGCGGCGGAGACTTTCAATCGGAACAGCAGTAACTTCAGGTTAGGGTTTTTGCGAAGTTACGATCGACTGTTTGCGTGCTCTCATCTGAAGCTGGGTTTTATTTCTATAATTACATCCCTGTTAACCCTTGTAATTATTGACGATCTGGTTTTCGTCAACAATTAGGGTTCATAAAGTGATTCTCGTTAAAGTTTTATTAATTGGGAACTGGAAAAGGGGGAAAGGGCTAGAAATGATTAAATAATAAAAGTATGCATTGATGAAAATGGCATTCATGTGCAAATTTTGATTCTGTCGTTCTTTTGAACTTTTCCAAGAATGGAAGTCTGAAAAGTTATCAATTGGCTCTTATTGCCGGTAACTTTCATCGTCATCCTCGATGATAAAAAAAACTTGATTAGAAGATAACTTTGCATGTATCAACAGAACAAATTGATCAACAATACCTTGCTCTAATTTGATATGGCCACGGATATATCGATTGCATCCTTGCTGTCTAGTTGCACCAAATCACATTTTTACCTAACATGAATTATCAAGTTGATATGAAATTATGGGGAGAATGTTGTGAGGGGTGCAATTAATAGGTGATCAGAGTTCAGTGACTATTTTATCTTGCCATATTTTTCATAGTATAACTAGGCATGTATTCTTTGTTGAGTACTTGCTATGAATATTTTAGGGTTTATTTCACAGAATAGTAACAAGTTTGAAAACTGTTCCACCAAGTCACTCATGGGTTGTTTCACAATGTGAAATAAAGGAGAGAGGGACCTTGGTGAAACAGTTTTTAAACTTGGTTACTATTTTATGATTTTTCCCCAATATTTTAAGGTGATATGGTCGGACACTTGGATCTTCATACGAGTTCACTTTTAAGGAAAATATTGCAAGTAATAGTTTCTTTTACTTTTGTTCTCTGTATATTGATTTTTATTGAATCTAACAGCTCATGTTTAGCTGCATTGTGTTGGAGCAGCTCCTACGGGTTGACTTAAGTTTATTTCATTCAAATTTTAACATTAAAATTCTAATTTATGTATAGCATAATGGAGAATTAGTAGTATACTAGTATTTACATAAGACCAAAAGTAAAGGTAACTTATTGTAGTAGATCAAAGATGCTTCCCATAAAATGATATGTCAAAATAACTCACATCAATATTTTGGTTCACTGTTCTCAAAAACATAAATTGGCATCCTGATCTTTCCATTTTTTTAAAGCTGTGAGCAGCTTGTTGAATCAGTCCTCACTCCTCACTTTATATGGCCTTTTACATTCCTTGTGCAGTTGCCACTGTCTTGCATTTGAGGACTAAGCATTTATTGGAAGGGAATGAGATATGTAAAATCTATAATTTATTAAAGATCAATTTCCAAGTTTACAGTGTTGAAAATACAATTAAAGACATGGAACTAAGATAATATGCATAGGCCGTGAAATCTTTGGCCCTAAGGAGGAATTCACAGTGGAAATAAATTACAACCAACTTTTTAATTTTATACTCCATCAATCAATCTAGGCCTTCGGCTTAGCAATTTGGTTGTGTATAGAATGACCAGCACCTGGGCTACTGCCTGGTTTTGTGGGTCGGAAACCAGTTCCAGATTCTGCTGTAGACTGATAAGGTATGCCATATACATTATCTACTGCTTTTGAATTCGAACCAAGTCCATTCTCAGTGAAAGAGTGGCCTGCTCCTGGACTATTACCCGGGGCAGTAGGTCGAAAGGTGGTAATGGCTTTTAGTTCTGAAGTCCCATCTCCTTGAATTTGAGTTGGTACTTGTGGTGGGAACCTTGCACTTGTTCTGGCAACAAGAGGGCGGACTCCACCTGCAGGTGGGACATGAAAACTGTTTGCAGTTTTTAAATGCTTTTGCAATGCATTCAAGGTGTGTATAGCTTGTGTTTGTGTGTTTTTTCTGTCTTTATTGTAATGCAGGTCTTGTTTCTTCGAGGATTTTAGTTGCCTTCCATCAGCCAATGTGATTGCTATTATCATAAAGAAGATGAGCCAAGAGTCTATCTGGAAATGTACCATGGCCATGATCAGAAAAAAATAAGGTCTGTTGTTTGTTTGTGTTTAAGAGGAAGTTTCTACTAAATCATAAAAACAAATGGTAAAAGAGAGGAAGGCTGGTGGAAGCACAATGGTTGTCATTCTTGTCTACTGGTATTTATAATATTAAGGTGCGCTACTGTAACTCCATTAGAGTTTTAACTAGTGGAAGGAATGTTATCTGGCTCATTAGGCTAATCATAACTTAGCATTCCACATGGCTTTCTAGGGTCCTCCTTTGCTTGATATGGAAATCAGATATATTCATCTATTGTATGTCTGATGCCAATCTTTTTATGAATAGTTTGTTTTTGGAGGTGACAGAATGGGAGGTCTTGTGGGCTTGTAACTGGTCAAAAAGGGGCATTTTGGTTCGGGCTGGCCTAATTTTTTTAATAATAATCCAGCTTTTAGAATAAAATGATGTAGAGGTTTTATCTTTAGGCAACTTTCGACCCATTTGACCAATTAATTAATGTTTATGTTTACCCATCTGACCTGTTAGCAATAAAACATAACCTGAATCTAACAATTCTTAAGTAAATGGGTCAATTTTGCGAACCCTATTTTGCTATAAAGTGAGAGTAACTACACCGTACATCTTCAGCAGGCACTGTGTATGACTCTTGTAGCCACTAGTGGTCCTTGAATGCATACTGTCCATACAATTTGTACGACTTTTACTTTGACTAGTTGATCCTTGCACGAGTGATGATTATACAAATCTTGATTTTCTTATAATATCATATGGAACTGCTTAGATTTTGTTAGTTATAATATCAAATCAACTAGCTTTATCACCACCACCAAGAGATTCCCCTGTCCTTTCCACTGAGTAATGTTTATTAATTTTGTGTGAATGGTTCTTGTAAAAGGTATATAAGCTCTTGCGGTCGACAAACTTTAGTGAAATACAACTGTCTTGTAGTCTATATATTTATTAGTTTAAAGTGCACACAGACCTTATTGAATTGGCTGATAAATTAGCAGAAGAAAGTATAGGATTTCACAGGTGAACATTTTCTTTGAGACAGCTCCTTAAGCTTGTGGAAGTGCTAACTATCAGCAACTTCTGGGAAGTCCTATGCAAGGCCTGCTTAGGCAGTTTTATATTAATTGATATAAATTTTATTTACATAATATCATCGTAAGTAGATATATATTGTTAAACCAGCTTACAATTGGGAAGATCTTTGTTTACTAGCATTCTTTTGAAAACTACATTACTTCGATAAATTGAGTATTGAAGACGAAATGGTTCTGGAATCCTTTTATTTATATAAACGGCATAGTGTGAGAGCTTTGCAATAACAAAAGGTACTTTGTTAAATTTTGTAATTAAAAATCTTATGAACTAATTATATTTAAATCAGATTGAACTGTGAAATTTCAAAGGATGTATAAAATAATTCACCACCCCCATCCCTGATAAAGTTGATTTGATGATTGTTATTAGTTATTAGTTTTATAGAAGAGTACTATATGAAATATTATCATTAATATAAATATGATGTTCTTAAATCCTCCCTTTTCTAGAAGGTAGATATGATTCATTTTTGCTAATTTATTATTAATTCTGTGTATAAATCATAAAAATTAACTTCGGATATTTATTCGATGATTAAATGGAGGCATTGTGTGACAGGAGTAAGAAGAGTTTACCTCATAAAATTTAGAAGGGGGTAGTGGTAATATTTGACGATGCAGCCGTACTTTTCAACAAAGATGTATGTTGATTCACTGTCGAAAATTTCTTTCTCTAACTGTATTCTTTGTTAATATCAAATTATTATCAAGAAAAATCCCAGATGATATTTTGTTAAAACAAAGAAATCTTCGTGTGGGTGTAGTGGGAGGTTTAAATGAGAATGGATATTTAGGTGAGAATGAGAGACTTAATCCTGACCCTTCATTTGATTTAATTGGATGCTCTACAACTCTACATTTGACACTTCATTTTATTCTTACTGGGGATTGATTTCTTCTTTGCAAGATCGTATCCGGATTGGAAGATCTTACCAAAATGTCCTACTTTTATTCATGTTTGTTGTAATTCATATCAAAGACTCTAATTATATGACAAATTTTCGAAAGGGTTAATGTTTAATCATGATAACAATAGTGCGTAACTCATAACGATTTAGGCAATTAAATTAGGTTAGTAGCGATTTACATTTTAGGGTGTTGAACCATTTTAGTCAAAGACTTCATGATTTTACTCTTAAGGGACACTTGGTCTGTCACTCCATTTACTTTCTTACCTCAAGTTTAGCTCATTTGTAGTTCTTTACTTCACTAATTCATGCCAAGCAAGACCGGATCAGATCAAGATTTTACGATCATGTAGTTAAAATCGAGGTCCTATGCAGGCTCAACATGTGTTTCATTGCGTAATATTGTAAGATCTTAAGATCAAGATCGGGATCTTAACAAAGAAGTTATTATGCTTGTTTGTTTTTATATGGGTTAACATGTGTTCCTCCTATCAGTTTTCGGAGCTTCACTTCTACTTTTATGTGATTTTAGATGAATCACTATTTGTTGCCAAAAAAATTCAGTGCCTTGCTGAAAATTTCATGGTCAAGGATAAATAACAATTTTTCTGAATTACTGGTTCCCCCCGGGGACCTACCACTCTTCTTTCTTCCGAAAGCAACTAAACAAGTTTACTAAAAAGAAGTCAAACAGAAAATAAAATTAAAAAAATGATGAGCTTTTCTTCCTGACATTTGTATCTCCATTCATAGTGGAATTTAAAATAGATTTTTTCCCTTTATGAAATTTCCTGTTTGGCTCCATAACCCTTGGAGGCCTCACCCTAGCTGCATTCCTCCCACTAAACTTTTTAAAATTGGAAAAGTGGTGAATAGTTTAGTAAACAGAAAAGAGAATATGATTCTCTATTTATGCTAGGCTGTAGTTCACAAAGAGTGTGAGATTTTACTTAATATAATATTATGAGTATGTGTGATTATCATTAGATGATAGTGACTTAATTGTTTAATTTGGTGGGGCAGGCTATAAGGATCTTTGCCATCTATTTAATATTTTATATACCTTTGTTAAGCTCCGTACGCTTTACTACGGTGTAACTATTAATGTACCCTTGGATACACAAGAAAGTATACCTAAATATTGTGCTTTACCATCTAATATATATTCCTTAAACACGACTTGCTAGAATGACTTGTAAATGATTGATTTTTGTTTGTGACTCGTTTTCTTTTTAACTTGGTATTGTATTAAAATTCTTTATTAAACAGTATTAGTGTATTACTTTCTCACAGTTGCTTGTGTTGAAGATTCGACTTTTACGCAATTAGTTGATGTGTATGCCTATATTGGGCCGTTATAAGAAATTCCACAAATGCGAGTCTACATTGTGTTGCATTGTTAAGTGCATTAATAGTTTAATACTTAAGTTCTACCTAAAATGCAAGTTTTTTTGACAGCTGTTTATATAAACAGAATTAGGGGTTTTATATCACCTATTCACCACCACTGTCAGGAAGGAAAAATATTTGTGTGGTATTTGATTGTCTGTACATTAATGATCACTAATAAATCGTTCTATTTTGATTTTTTATGGCAGGATTTTATTTTTTATTTTTTTGACGTATTAATTGGGATTTTCTTCAGGCTTACAACCACCAAGAACATGGAATGTAGAATGTTCCAGTCTGGTAATGTTTCTTTGACTGCTACGCTCTTTTCTTGTGAATAATTAGCATGTATTTTGTTGGTGAAAAGTAGAAAGTGCTGAAATGTTACAGGATGATGAATAACAACTATATTATTTTACTACAGTTAAACTAATTTAACATTAATGCAAGTAGGGAAAATGCTTAAATGAGTTTGCAGGCTGATCAATAGACATGAACTATATCATTCTATATAGTACACCAAATTTTACATGAATGCAAGATGGGAAATGCTGAAATGTATATGATAATGAATGACATATGAACTATATTATTCTAAAGATTACACCAAATAGTACATAAGCCATGCGTACAAATCATAAGTTGCTGCTTTGCCCTAGTTTTGAATGGTATGCCCAGCCCCAGGGCTGTGCCCTGGGGCTGTCGGCCTAAAGTCTTCAACACCATGTGGCGGCGGTGGTGCCATAGGTTTTACCAGTATAGCTTGATTTACATATGTTGCACTATTTCTGCTTTCTTTAGCAGCATTGTTGTGATTTCTTCTTTGTTTTAAGTGCCTTCCCTCAACATACTGAATCTCAAAGGCAATGGTAAGAGTGAGGATAAGAATAGCTAGGGTTAACCTTGTTAGAGCCATAGGTGAGTAAAAAAATAGTCAGAGAGAGATAGATAGTTGTTCGGTATGAAGCAAGATACTTAAACTGGTTGGTGTTGGGCGATATTTATAGAAGGTTTATGCATGCTAGTTTTGTTTTGAATCACACAAGTTAGATGCTTTAGAAATCTTGTTTATAGTATAATCAATATTCCACTTGCCCTATTAGACTATTAGCTGTGATAGTCCATTGTAGTCAAAATTTTGAGAATCATGATTGTAAATGAATTTGATTCGTCTTAAATTACTTGATTTTACCTAATATTTTACTTCAGATACTGTCTAGACGTATTTCTTGTTGATGATGCTAGATTTCATTTTGATTTTTTTACCCATCTAAAACACAAAAACTTCAAAAGGATTTTTGTCTTTGGATCCATTTGCAGCTGTAAAAAAAGGACGCATCAATTGAAAAAGACAGTATTTGAAGAGTGAAAACCAAGTCTTGTCGAGACGGCTGAGTGTACGTTTATAATTGCAGTTAAATTTAGCATATGTTTTTTTCTCTTTTGATGCAATAAGAGCTTACTCGATACATTTAAACACATGAAATTTGTTGCTTTAGGACTTGAGGTTTGTTGATTTGGAAACTAAGAAATGGGAAGGTATTCTTAAATTCATGAGGCGATAAAATGGACTAATAGGTGGTCAAACTCAGGCGCTCTCATTTTTCTGGATTAAAAATAGAATGGCAAGTTGTAATCTTAGTAGGAGCTGGTTAGATTGGTGTTCCCTTGTATTTCTCTAACGTCTTGCTAGTTGTTTTTTCTATTGAATCTTATCATCGTTAAAAAGACGTTTGTTCTCTACCTGTTTTGAGTGGCCCTTTTTAGCATCAACTGTTCATCCAGTTTCTACCTATATATATAAAAACAACCTACCCCTTCTCAATCCAACACGTGTCACCTAAATAGTTAGAAACTATTCCAGCCCTTTTATACATATTACATTTTCGTCCCTTACTTTTCTTCCACTCTAGATTCACCTAATGCTTCTCTGTTCAACTTCTTTCCAGCCTATCTCTCCTCCTCTACTCACCATGGCCAAGCTTTACCTGCCATGGCCACCCATCGCCACACAATATGCTGAGGCGTACGTCCCTCTCCCCTCTACTTGATGTAAATTTTTGTGTGTGAGCCGTTGTTGTCATGGGGGTATCAGCAAATATAGTCTATAATACATTCATGTGATGCTCATTATATATAATAACAATTATAATAATTATAAGGAAGTATGAACAGTAAATAATTGTTATATATTTTATAAGCCAAATCCATTCATCTAATTGAGCTTGGCAGATTGGCAGCACTTTTTCTTTTATTTTCTTTTATTTGTTTTTATATTTACTTTTTCTTTTATTTTTTTTCAGGCGTGGAGTCCTCCTTTTTTAAGATAAATATATTATTATTTCTTTTTATATTTATATTATTATATTTAGGTAATTAATTTTATATGTTTTTGGTATTTCTTATATAACTTTTAACGCATAATATCTAATGTAAATATGAATATATATACATGACCATCAAAATTTTTATCTACATTTTGATATAAATTTGAGCGTAATATGACTTTTATTTAAGAGAATATATTTTTCAATATCCAATACAAACAAAATACATTTCGTCGATATCTATCATATTACGTTGTTATTTAAATCAAAATGTGGATAAAAGTGAGTTTGTTACAAATATATATATTTAAATTTACACCAACCATGATACATCAAAATTTATAGAAATATACATTAGACGTAATATGAAAAATAAAATCTGAAAATCGATTTAAATCTAAACAACCTAAATGTTAATTTTTTCACAAACTTAAAAAGAAAAATATATTTGACAATAATCCGAATTGATTTAAATCTATATATCATAATGTTTACATGTTTCACGTTTTAATTTAAATATTATTTTATGTTTGGATGTTAGTTTCTATATTTTATTCATACTAGAAACCCCGCCGCAACGCGTGGGAGGTTACAACTAGTATATAACATTTATCAGGAAGTATGAACAGTAACTTCTTGATAAATGTTATATATAATTCCTCTCAGGATGAAAACAAATGGAGTAGTTAGCGGAGTGGTAAGTATGTCGAGTTCCATCCCTTAGGTCTAGTGCTCGATTCCTGCATCATCTAATTTTTTTTTTCGTTTCAAAGTAGCGACTGACACATTTTATTATTTTATTACTATATTAAAACAATTAATTTGGCATTTTTTTGTTTTCCTTTTATAACTTTTAGCATATAAAGTATAGCGCGAATATAAATTTATATTTATGACGATCTCATTTTTATCTACACATCGATATAAATTTTATTTTGATATGATGTTTATTTAAATACGTACTCTTTCGATCAATGTTATGTTATCTGTAGTACAAAAAAGTTAACCTATATATTTGAATTAAAAAAAACGATATAAGCGCACTACGAACGTTTTTAAAAGTAAGATACAAAATATGAATCATGTTTACTATATATGATAGCAGAACATATACTAAGTTTCAGACCCCGCTGCAACGCGCGAGGTTCTAAATGCCTCATATACTAACATTTATCAAGAAGTTATGAACAGTAACTTCCTGATAAATGGTTATATATAATGTATTCCAAAAAATGGTGACTTGCTGGGTTGGTAAGGTATCCTTCTTTGTAGGTAGCAGGTCGGGAGTTCGACTCCACATCCAGGCGTATTTGATTTTATTTTTTATTATTATATTAAATAATTAATTTAATTTGTTATTTTTTTTATAAGTTTTAGTATTAATGCTTAGTGTAAATATAAACATATATTCGTGACAACCTAATCTACGTACGATATAAATTTTATCTTGAAATAGTATCAACCTAATCTAAATATGTAATATTTCAGTAAATGTTTCGTTCGCCGTAGTACGAAAAAGTTAACCTACAATATATTTAATTTCAAACCAAATGACATGAACACATTACAAATTATTTTGAGTTTTATCTACTTCACTTTAACATTGATGTTTGGACTTTAACTTTTATATTAATAATCGTGTGTATGCGTATGATGTTATTAAAATACGCTTCAAAACCTAAAATGTTCTCAATCCAAAATAGATGGCGGAATGTATGCGTGAATACTAAAAAAAACTTTCATCACATTTTCAATCATAATTGATTGAATTTTTCCACTTTATTTCAAAATTTATGTAACTAAAGTAAATAATATAAATTACAAGCAAGTGATTTTATCCCGCTGCAAAGCATGGGTACGAAAACCTCGTTCTATAAACAATAAAAAGGACAATTTGCGTACTCGTAATATATGTAATGTAATATGTATAGTCACGGTCTCTTTTGGTGTAAAGTTCATTATTGTCACAAGATATAGTTATTTCTTAATTTCGACAAATTAACGTTTAGCTTATCGACAATACAACCGTGTTAAAATTCCTCCTTTCTTTAAATACTCTTTCATAAACACGAAAAGATCATTTGCATGCTCAAGAGTCAAGTCAAAACATTTGGTTTCTCTATAATAATGATACAAAGTCAAATATAGTATATTAATTAGGCTTTCCGTCATACTATTTCCGTTCATCTCGCCAAACAAGCACCACGTCACTTCCTCCTCCCTTCTATCTTGTCACCTCATTGCCACATCTCTCCCTCTTCCCTTCTCTACAACCAAAGTTATACCCTTCCCTAATCTTCCCCTTTCTTTTGTTTTTTTATTTATAATTTTAAAAGAAAGATAGAGAAAAAGAGGGAAGAGAGAGAGAGAGAGAGATGAAAGAGAAAGGGGGTTTCTTTGGGGCTGGTCAGTATTAGAAGAAGGTTGGGCGGGTAAAATAGGGAGGGCGTAATGGTGTTCCAAGACAACCTGATGGTCACGCTAAAACAAATAGAGGGGACGGGTAATATATAACTGAATGCCTTGGAGGGAACGAAGTGATGACGCCACTACAACCCCATGTCATCCATGACTATCTCCCTCGCTCTTTGTTCTCATGATGCTTGTGCTTTGGTTTTTCTTTTGTTTTATGCCTTTCGAGTAAAAAGAAAAAGCAAGACATACGCATATTGCAATATTATCGAGTGTCATGATTATTGGTGTATGTTTCAGTCATGAAGCAGTTTATATTACAGTTAGCCAATCATCAATAATGACTATAAATGATCTCTTCACATTTTCATAAACGGCAGGCAAATTTTTCTATCAAACCTACAACTTCCTTGTTAATTATTAAAACAATACCAACTATTTACATATAAATATGAAAACTTTTTATCTCATGAATAAACATAAAACATTGGTATTTTTTCTAATTTCTCTTCTGAAAATGTCATTATCAGCGATAAAATTGAAAGATAAAAAATTAACACAAAGGAAATCATAGCTATATACATTTTTTAAATCATTTTCATCAAATACCAAATAACTCAATTTTACAGAAATGGAACATGTTCACATGCTTCTTCTAAATCTGTACATTGTCTACATTTGAACCCAAGACTTTGGGTAACACTTTAAACACCTGATATCGCTAGACTAAATAGTCTTTGGTTATTTTTACTAATTGAATTGTGTTAATATTATGCATACCAATTTTATTCCTGCAGACAGCCCAGTCAAATAGCTATGGAAAAACATCAAAATAGCAGAACAACTAGAGATATAAGATTTTTTTTTAAAATTAACCAGCAAAGGAAAATAGGGCCTAAGCAACACAAGAAATATGATCCTAGGAAACGTGAATTTACAGACAGACAAGGAATAGTATACGATCCTAAACTAAACCTCAATCTATGATCATATACATACTCAGCCCTTAGGGTTATAACCCAGAGGCTACAATCCCCTTACAGCTAACTCAACTAACCAATTTTAAAACAACAATGGTTACCAAAGAAGAAGAAAACAAACTTAGAAAAATTAATGTAATTTGACTATTTTAAGGGGGGGGAAGTTGGAAAATATGGGAGTGCAAGAGGGGTCAAACCTACATGTTGCACCAAGGCTTTTTTCATCTTATGGATTTTTCTTCTACTACCAGCTGTACATGTTAGCTTGTTGTACCTCTATGGTGTATTTACAACTATAACCTCTGCCTACTTCTGGTATTAATAGCACCTCTCCTGCCATCGCTTGCTCCTATACGGGTCCCACTTCCCCAATTCTCGTCATCTTCGTCGTCATCATAGTCTCCATTGTTCACACCACCATTCACTTGAACTGGCTTGGTACTCTTCCTTCCAGGAGGGCGCTTCCGTTTAATATTCGCTGTATACACCGAGTAGTCAACTGTGTCTTCCCTCAACGCGTTCTTGAATTCCTGTTATGTGTATCAGGATTTGGGCTAGGGTTAGAAGATAGTAAACCGCTAGTATAGAGAAGCTATCCGACTTTTTAAATTAAAGAGATTTGATAAGCTGTTGCCTTAGTCCTATCCGGAAGCAAAGCTTATACAATAAATCAAACACCTCTTTCATTTCTCTCCCCCATTTTTCATTTTGTTCTAAAAATTAAATAAAATAAAATTAGATGAGTTCACACCTGCTAGACCCATTTGATACGCATCATCTTAGCCAGTTTTTTTAATACCCGTCATAAATAATCTATAACCTCAACTGACATATTCATAATTGAATGTGTTGATGATGGCACCCCTTAATACAATTACAAACAGATGACACAGAAAGATCTATAATTGAAATTGTTCATCTATCTGTGTCAACTTACCTGATATCTTTGATATATGTCCTGATAGGTGGTCGGTTGAGTAATATTTGTCTCACTGACATTGAAAGGTATATTCTGTCGTGAAAGAAACTCCCCTGGTTTAGGTGGCTCAGTAGGAGAAAAAGCCTACAAAATCATGGGGCCACATCAAATGCAAATTGTTACATAACAAACATAAATGATATTAACTCAGTCCATCCCACAAGTATCCTCTTACTACAAAATTCAAATGCTATTCATATTAAAAATAACAGTGTCAGCAGAAAGTAACCATCTCTAACCTTTGTTCATTTTAGTTTGGAGTCAAAAGGGAAATCACTTAGACAATCAAAAGTCCTATGTAAATTCTTCCAATGGAATGGATAGATTATGATTAGCAATCAATAAAATACCTGGCATCGAGCATCATCCAAACCATATACTATTTTTAGGTGCCTTTTGAGCTTCAGAAGTAGTTGCAATGCACAAGCTGCGAGGCAGTCGGCCTGTATAACACCATATTGATCAAGATGCAAACAATCAAAAGGCTACATCAGTCAAAAAAATGCTATCACGAATCTATAGGTGGCAAAATGAGCAGGTTGGGTAACATGTCAAAATGGGTAATTATTTTACAGGTTCGGTTGACCCAACACCCTTTTAGTCCAATTTCTAATGTTAAATATGATCACGAAAATTATATAAGATATTAATTTGATTTTTCCCTATAATAAAGTTAGGAGGTTACATGCATTAAAAATGCACCCACTTTCAACTCGTTTCACCCTTCCCTATTCAACAAAGTGTGTTCAGCTCTACCCATTCGACTGGTATAATACATAACCTAGATTGACCACTTCATAAGTAAATGCGTTAATTTGCCACCTCTAACATAATCTTGCGAACAAAACTTTAAGACTTTTTTACTTAAAGCAGTACGACAACAAAGGAATACGGATATATAATGAAAAAAGAACATAAGCAAGTAATGATATCATTAGCATGATTTCTCTAATCTCTACCTGGATGTTTGGCAAATCAACTGCGGAGATGATAATAGGATTGGCCACATTCACCGGATTTTGATCAAGCTCCACAGACACGGCCTCGGTAACAGAAATCTCACTGGGTGGTAATTCTTGTGCAACTTGCCGATTATCGTCTACAAATGCATTCTCATTCTCGCTGGAAACAGGTTGAGTAATTGTGTCATGCTGGACCGTTCCATTTGCAGCTTCTTTCTGATTATGCACTTGAAACTTATGCAAAAACGTTTTCATATTCGACTCTATTGCCCCAGCCCTAACTTGTATGACTCTATTTATAGCATAAATCAAATACAAAGGCTCCTCAGGTAATGCAAAGGGGAGTAAAGAAAGGATCTCTGTACAGTACCTGAGAGAAAAAGAAGGTTTAAGTCACAATGTAAACTATAACTAGCAGAAGAATTTATGATGAGAACTGAGGAAAACCCACATCAGAAAGGGGACCACTGAATTATGCCAGCCTGGATTATCAAATTTGCGAACAATTGAGGTCATAAACTTATTTCTCGATGCACGATTTCCACGAATAACCTTGTAAATTCGAGAAACGCCCAGTCTTGCATACGAGAAGGAGCTACCATCTGACTTACCTTTGGTTTGGACTTTCATGTCCGACTTCTCAGAAAAACTTTGACTCATTGATTGCATGAAAATAAATGACATTTGAAGCCCATCCCCGAGACGACTTTCAAAAAAGGCAGGATACCTGAAAATAAGCTTTAAATATTTTAGGCATGAGAAGACCAAGACACATTTCCTTTGTCCCATAAATATTGTCCACATTTTCTTTTTTTACTTATTCCCCACGTATAGGAATCTTGTGTGCCAACATCAGTCTGATTAAGTCAGTTGAGAAAACATATATTGCAGTACCATGTGCTAAAAAGAATATGGAATCACCTGGGTGGGCAACTAATTGTATTTCGTAAAAGGCAATTAAATTGGGATAAAAGGAGTAATAACTAATAACAAATTGTAAGAAGTGCAAGGAAGTACTTCTCATTCATATTCATCAGCAAATGATGAGCCAGCTTTGAGTTTGCCTCCTCTGGATCTGTTTCAAGTGCTATAAGGTATGGAACACAAGTAATGGGATGAACAAGACCTTGGCGCAGCACAATTTCCACTATCTGTTTCACAAGGACAGTAAATAACAATAATGGTTAAAAAGGTGGGGTTAGGAACGAGGTAATGAGCCAGATGCATTTTGCAGGTCTTAGGTGTCATAAGTTCAACTAGTTGCAAGTTATATTTTCTAGGATGTGTAGTAAAGACAGGAAAGGTGACCAGCTCAAACTTTTGGACTTGGGGGGAGACGACCTCTAGAATAGCCACGATGAAATATCAGGAAAAGCTCAGAAAGAAAAACAGTAATTACATCCTTTTGAAAATAATTTATACCGATGAAGTGATGAGCAAGCTATAAACCACTAGGCATACAAAAGTTCAGAAAAACATGAAAAAAGCAGGTTACCTTAAGAGCAGACTGACGCACATCCTCATCTGCATCCAAACACCTCCCTAAAATACTATTCCAATATAACTGAATGATTCCACCACAGATGTTAGTATCACCTGCACCTGCAGCAACTGGCACACTGCCTGCAGCCGTATTATAAACCGCTGTATCATTTCCAGATTTATCAGTCTCCATTTGGCGTTCTGCGTCTAGAAGGTACTCGTACAGATTCTGTAATGACTGCATCTGATGACCCAAAAAAAATCACAAAAACGTTATGCATGCTGCAAGTCCAGAATCACCCTATAGGCCTATAGACGAAACCAGTAACACCCTTCAGCAAGGAAAAGGCTTTAAGTTGCATAACGTTTTTACCTTCAGGCGATCATCGGTGCTAGAAGAGAGTGTTGCCTCTAAGATGTTTTGCATGTCCTTCTCCAACATACATTCTGGCCAAGCAATTAAAACATAACCTAATGCCTACAGACATGATTAGCTGACTTCAGTATGATATAACGAAAAAAGGCAAGAAAAAAAGCACCAGGAATTACCTGCAATGATCTAATTTTTAGAGCAAAATCCTCAGCATGGTAATACTTTTTAAACAAGCTGAGGCTGCCAGCAACAGCCATATTCTGTTTGCTGGGCAGTGACATACCCAGCAAAGAGCTTCCATAGCGAATAATCAATCCCAGACAGAAAAGAGAGCGGCACACTTGCTGAAAATAGTCATGAATAAATTTGTCTCAGTTGTTCTCTGATTCAGGAAACTATACGATAACATGTATTTGATTGTGGACTGGTTCATTTAGGCTGAAGACAGAAGCAATTAAAACTATATATACTTAAGCACGAAGGGTGGACTTGTAAGTTCAAAAAACCAGCTTAATACATTCAAGGGTTATAGGAAAATCCACATTGTTCAGTATGCTATACAATTTAGACAAAAAACACAGTAAGTCGAAATAAAAAGACAACTTTGCTCCATAATAAGATATCATTACGTTTCTATTGGGTCACCAACCTGTGTGTTGTTAAAACCCAGAGAATCCAAGCGTTTGAAGAACACCTGCATAAGATATCTAACAACAGATGCACCATTTCCTGAAACTTTGCTCATGGAGCAAAGGCACCTGTACGAAAAATTAATTGTTGTCATTAATGCGGATAAAAAATAAGAAAGCTAGACAGGAAATCTAAATGATGACAGAGAAAAATAAATTAATGTTTTAGTAAGAGAGGTATGTATATAGAGGATAAATTGCTAATTCATTGAGAATTAAAATATCAATCATGACATGTTTGAACAAAATTGTTTTAATTAAAGCAGCAAACGCTATTATAACTTATAAGGTAAACCAGGCTTAATTACCACCCTCCCCTCAAGAAAAAAGAAGAAAAGAAGAATTCAAATGTCAACATATCCTTAAAGTCAACACTTAATTATTCAAATCTTCAAGCATGCAACCAAGATTTTTAGAATGGATAGATCTATATAGCATTACCTAACACTAGATATATCCAGTATTTGTTAGGTTGTCCACATAATTTACATAGAGTAAGTCAGGGGAATTTACAAGAGACAAGAATCACCACAAATGTCTATGTACAGATCACAGAACAATTCATAATGCATTACTAACAATCCGTACACCAACATAAATTATAGTTTAACTCAATAAGTAAATATAGAAAACGAATTAGACATTTAACTATTAAAGCAGACAGTAGAACATGCATTATCAGTGTCAAACATCTGCTCAGACTACATAAACAAAGGCATGCATCTAGCATCTCACAAAAATCAATGCACCAGCCAAAAGTACACTATGAAAACAATCCAGTTATATGCTCTTAATTAAACAAATTAGTCAACAACGTTAGACGATGCCTTATAAGAAAGTGTACATGCAATTGCAACAGATCTAGTATATTTTTTGATAGGTACAAGATAACAAGTGAAGGCATAAAGGCAATGCACTCTACCTGATGCAAGCATGCACAACTGTCAAAAATGAATGCCGGACAATCATCTGCTTCAAATCTTGTTCAAGATCTTCAATTACACTTTGAGGAAGCTTTCGCACCAAGGGCAGGACAGAGTCGATCACAAAAACTATACTCTCCACTAGCTGCGCAACTGCTCGATTGTCACCCTGATACAGAGACATATACAAGCAAAGTCAAATAAATGATGTCTAAAGAAATGGTTAGTAGAAGGTATGTATGCTAAGCTGAATGAACTAAATGAGCAGAGATCATAGTAAGTTAAACAGAAAAAGTTGTCTACCCGTACATCTAACAGCTCAACATACTAAGAAGTCCAAAGCACTCAGATCCCAGAAATATAGAATATTTCCAAGATATAAAAGATAAGGTTACACTAATCTTGCTGCATGTCTACTCTCAAAATATATCATTTTCCAGAGTACTTATTAATTCTCTGGATATTCTCCTAATTCTGAAACTGCATCTAACTTGGTAAAATATGACCAACAAAAACCCATGTATTAAATGCTGAAATGGCCTATATGTGTTGAAAACTAATGTTGCTCTATACAACACAAAGGGATATCACAAGTGAGAGATAATTAGCACCAACGGTACAATAATTCAAGAGAGCTTTTTAAATACTAAGAAAGCAAATGACAACCTGTCTCTTTAAATAGGGCTGCAAGGTGACCACAAACTGAGAAGGATTAGAGGCTGGTGCACAAAGGGCAGGATCCACTAGACAGAAAGCATGCAGGAGCAGCACATAATGCAGTGCACCCACATCCACTTCATCAGTCTTTTCCTCTACCTACAGTTCACAGATTCAAAGTTACAAAAGAAAAGATTGAGATTTTGACTGGACTGTGTACAAATGTTAATTAAAGCGACTCACAAAAGCATACCCGTAATATCTTCTCCAACAAACACTTGCACATAAGCTCACATCGCTTGCGAACTGATGCAAGCATAACAGGACTGATTCCAGCAGCCTTAGCTGATTGTGGCAAAAAATCAAGGGCTAAATTTCGCTTGAGAACAATGACAAGTAATTGATTGCTAGGCATCTTGCGTAACATCTCAACCATTTGCTCAGTCTTCTTTGCTATTTCAAGTGTTACAGAACTACCATCTGCAAAAACTTGGTTTTGTGAACTCGAAGATTCTTCAAACCAGAACTCATAGAATGTCTTGCACACAATGTCCTGCAAGCAAGAAGGAATAATTATGTCAGTAACATATAATTAAACATGATATACAAAATAAAAAAGGTAGAAACTGATGCAAAAGAAAGCAGCTGGGCCAATTTACGGGGCTCGTGAGCAGAGAATGTTTACAAATGCCACCTAGAACTCTACATAAGGAGGCAGATGCAATGGTGTATCTGATGACATATCTATAACATAAAACAAACTGTACGAGTTAAAAAGATATCAATATGAATGCATCTTAGTCCACCACCAACACAAATTCGTTCAAAGGCAAGACCAAAACACATCGTATTTAACCACTGTTATATAGAAAGTGAAATTCTTTCTTTCTTGCCAATATTACCTGAATGCTGGATTCTTCATCACTAATACGAGAAATGATTTCAATGCAGGCACTGTTGAACTCTAGGAAATTAGCATTAGAAGTACACATATCCCTTATGATCTTGATGGCTCGTTTACGAACACTCACTCCAGTATCTTTCACTCTCTCAGCTACCTTCCCGTAGTACTGATAAGAGAAAAAGCAAATGTAAGGATGTAAACAAGATAGGATAAGATCAAACAGTGTGTGTAAGGACAAGAAATTTGAATGGCCATTACCCTCAGAGCAACATTAGGATGTGAAGCAATATATCGACCAACAAGTTCCAGTGCTGCTTCTCGTACAGATATAGCAGAGTCACAAAACCTTCCCTCAACAGCTGACTGAACATATTTATCACCCAAAACCTCTGGATCGGCCTCTACAATAATACTAACCTGCTCGCAGCATGAGAGAAAACAGGGAGGTCATTTACTAGAATCAAAGGGGGATTTTTCTTCTATCAAATATGTGCCCTAGAATTTGTTACAAAACTTCACTTACTGCACGCAATGCTTTAGCACGAATCACAGGAGAACCCTCCCTTAAACTCGCCTGTAAATAATTGATTAAGTCAATAATAAAAGAAGCATAAATAGTCAAACACAAAATACAAGCAACAAAAGCTAGCAGACCAGAAGCAAGTGAAGAATTTTGTCAAATCCCCTTGAGAAAGAGCTATGTTGCCCCAGTGCCAATGTTATCTTCTTGACAGAACTCCTTGTCAATAACGATGAAACCATCCCAGAATCGCGAACAATTGCCTTCGATTTTATCCTAGCAAGGTAGTAGAGAAACTTCTCTTGACTACTAGGATCCTCTTTGTACCACAGACATATATAGAACCTGCAAAACATCATATCGACATGATTAATGAAGTATGATTCCCTCAAGAGACCAAAGAGTCTTAAGAAGATCAGTAAAAGTGAGTGAGCACAGACTACAGACCATCTAGTGAATATATACACGTCCTCAGCAGACCCAGATTCCTGGAGGTAATTCAAAAGCATCTGTTGAACAATCTCCAGTTTCGTAGTATCAGCAGCATCAGTAGATTTTGACTTCTTACGAGAGTGACTGCCCTCATCCCTGCCCTGTGTCTTGCAATAAGAGTGTAAATAGAGAAGTTGTTTTTTGCAGAGGCAGAGCTGACACAACCAACTGCTACCAGAAACTTCATGTTCTCTTATTCCCAAACAGTCTACATGAAATAATCTCTGACAACCTTCACACAGGACCAATGGCTTTTCGATCTTTGAATCCAAACAAACAGAACAAGTATCATTTGGATGGCTGTCATCAATATCATCCCCACCCAGTAACTCCTGTACAATCCAAAACTTTTCCTTCTTACAGAGAACAGCTTCACGTTTTAGCCTTGCAGCAACTGTACCAAGAATATCAATGGCAATAGACCGAGCAGCAATATCTTTTGATTTCAGCCCAGCATTCTGCAGCAGCAAGACACAAAGAACCTGCAAGCCATTTTCATTAACATCAAAGCATACACGCCAAAGAGGCTTCGATTGGGAAAAGAGAGGTAATACCTCCAGAATATGAGCCGAAGCAGGATATTCAGGCAGATTCAACGTTGTCAGTAGATCCATAACAAGGTTTTCCAGCATAATCTTGAACTCAGATGCATCCTGATTTGGATTCTTTGTATTTGCAAATCGCTGGAGCACTCGACTCCAGAAGAGACAACAAGCCTCGGTTACAGCCTCTTGGGATTTATGAGGATAACTAGAATCAATTCCGATATTGAATAACGGATTGCTGTCAGATGCTTCCCTCAAAGAGGCAGGAAGGTTCCCGCTACAATGAATTAACTGAATCAACAAAGCACTTATCATTTGAATCTGTCTTTGTTCTTCATCGGCAAGGTGATAAGTTCTAGGAATGCGCTTTGAGAATGGTAACTTCAAAAGAAGATGAAGTAATTCATCCATCACATAAACTCGATGCTGTGGATAAGAATAAAATATCTGCCCAATGATAACAAAATGTAAATTAAAGACAACCGAAGCCTGTGTAAAAATTACAGAGGTAAAAGTTCCATACCGCGCCTATTAGACTAATCGCCTTCAATTGTAAAAGTTGAATGTTATCCACCAACAAAGTTGAAAAACATGTCTTCACTAGCTGCAAAATGCAACTGTCTGACAGGCGCTCTATCATCAGCAAATCCTTCATAAAACCAATTATGGTGCACAATTTCTGAAGTATATTATGTGCTGCAGCTGAAGCCCTGAAAAAAAACTTATCAGCATAAAGCTCATTCTGCATTTCGAAAACCAAGTTCTGATGACTTATCTAGACATACTTGTTTGCTCCTGATCTTTTCACTTTTACACTCCTAGCAGTACGCCTTCTCTTGCTAGCACTTCCAAACTCCTCGTCATAATCATCATCATCATCATCTTCATCGTCTGTCAAAGAAAACATGGGACAGAGATGGAAACAAAAAAAAATTGTTAAAGGGTATAAGTAAATGAACCAGCAAGAAAGAAAAACTCTTACACAATTTTCCACACACTATAACATAATAACATGCATAAATATAACTTGTTAAATCCCCAGTAGATCTACTGGGCCTTTTACAGAATGAGAACCTACCTTGCAAACTGCCATTGTCAATTGGCTTGCTGGTTGAACGATAAGTTGGATCACAAGCTGACATGACATCGGCTATTTGTCGCCTAGAAAACTCCACGATTCTTTCAATGATCTAACATACAAATTCAGAGAAATACAAAATTAAACATGGTTATGCATGTGCACCATTAAAAGGTGAAGAGATACGAAAATATAGTTTGAGCCAGGGCACTTACTTCTTCCTTGTAGATTTGCTTTGGCATCCCATTATAAGCCATAATCCCAACAGCTGCATGGATGGACTCAAGTGCCACCGCAATTGCAGACACTACATCCGAGATAGACTGGAGAAGATAATTTACCAGAATGAAAATCATTACAACCAGATTGTCAGAATCAAGCAATAAATAATGCACTAAGACAAATTCACCATGTGTAGCACATAATTTCATGTGTCAAGAACATGTGAAATAGCTCAACATTTAACCCACAATTAAATTAGTAGACTGACAGAATAACTAAAAACGGAGAATAGCCATGGACTTGTACTTCCATTGAAGTCTTAATAAAACTCAGAAGCCTTAGAGCACAACTAAAACTAAAACAGAGATTATTTTAAAGTGATTCTTGAATATTATCATGTGCTTCAAGAACAAAGCCCCTCTCGTCACAATTTCTATCATTATTTGGCAAAAAACTTGTTAACGCAATGCTTAATGGAGGAAATCAAAGCATTTCACTTAATTTTCGTAGAAGAGAAAGATAGGGTGAAATGTGCTTTAACAATCTGAAACTGCAGCCAGTTCAAGTTTGAGGCTTTAATTCATATTTCTGAGAGCAAAGATATAATTTTGATGGTGAATGAACTATCCATAAATTCAAGTACGTGTTTCATTGAAATTACAAATGAGTATGGACTTAATAATTCATTATAGACATTTTGGTTTCCCAAAGGAAGGCCAAGTGGCGAATGAAGAGAGCATAATAGCGAGAACACAGTGAAGATCATATACTCACATAAAAATTATAAAACAAAAGCACATAAAAGAAGAAACAATCATCTGAGGATCTCCCAACCAGAGATGTGCAACAGTCGAGAATATCAGAGGGGACATGTCAATCTCAACCAGATGTCAGCGATCACATGGAAAAGATGATCTAGTCAGCACCTAAGAAACAGATATCCCGTGCAAAAACTGTCATAAGTATATGTCATAAACCTTTACTTAAAAAGACAAGAGGGGTGCTAAATTTAATAGTGTGGAGTTCGATTTATGAAAGCTGATTAACTCTAACATTGAGGTTCTAGTATCAATCTCGAAGTAAAAACATATATTTTCTTACTCTCACAAGTCATAAGCATGGGGAGAGACAAATAACTGAGATATCGTAATCCCACCCAGAAGGTTTATCCTGTCAGACTCTTCGCAGACCATATACAAATATAATTACTTTTTGATGAAGAATATTATCCACGTATAATTAATCCAAAATTAGAAAGTGACCACTTAATTCATGCAGGGTACTGATCTTAAACTAAGACGTAAATATCGTAACAAACAGTATGTTAAACGTCAGTAACTTCAACAGAGTTCATAATTGATTTACTAATCAAATTTAGATTGCAGTTCCTTCTTAAGAAGAAATGTATAAAATAATACCAATGAGACTTGAAACATGTACAAAGATCAACACTTGCAACTAATTCAGTTTGCTGTACATTGTCCATGGCAAGACAGGTCAACAATTGAGTTTGCAATGAAGAAGGATTAGAAAACTTGTACCTTCAAACATTACCTTTTTGGCATTGTCTTTTTTTTCGAAAAGCGGCATTGTATTTTGTACTCTTCGAACAGAGGACCATCATAAACTAGCAGGACCATTATTCATTAATAGCCTTCACTTAAAAGTAAAAACCCCTAGAAATGTGTCAACATTAAAGTTCACATACTCTATATCCAGCCACTCGGCCGGTAGTAGAACTTTGCACGTGGATTCAAGATATTGGTTGATAAAAGCTTATGCCTCTTTTTTATTTGCTTTTCACAATTATCGTATCAGTTGATGTTTCCAACTGTTTTTGGTTTGTTCAACTCCCCAGCCAATACTCAATAGTTATTAACAATAGGTCTAGTATTTATTAGAAAAACGTATCCCAACTTTCTAGCAAAGAGCAGAATATATAAATGTCATGTTCAGTGAAAAGATCCGGCAGCACACACTTTAAGCAATCAATAAAGAATACTTGCTACAAATATTTTACTAGAGAAATTCACAAATGGAATCTCAATGATATTATGCATGTGCTCACCTATATAAACATATCATCATGAGATGAACATGAGAAATTAAAGAACTGATTTAAAAGCATGCATAATTGCCAGAAATTGAATAAGGTAACATCAATAAAAGTCTAGGCTGTACTTAAATTTATGATACCTCATATGAATCTATGAAGCTTATTCAAATATATAAAATGATATAATGTTGTGTTAAAAAGAAAATACTTAAACCGTGAGCATTAAGGATCTCTTACTTTGCATAAACTCTGATGGACTATATCATGCAACAAGAATATAATGTGTATAAAAATAGCTTTCGATAAATGCAAGTCTTACTTTCTAAGTTTCTAAAAGCATATTCTCACAGTTGGATAGGCTCAAGGAACTAAAGAAGCAATGTAAACGTTGTTAAACAACAGTTCGACCATCACCAATCTGAATCCAACAAGCAGATATAAAAGCAACCAAATCAAGAACTTACATGTTCAGATTGATTGATTGATAGGCCTTCGGCACTGTGGATCTGATGATCAAGAATCTTTAACGTTCTCTCTAAATGAACAACAGGAACCAAATGTAGGATTTTGTTTGCTCGGATTGACACAACTTCTTTTACAAGAGTTCTAATGTTGCCAACAGGCAAAACTAACCATTCTGCTTCACCTTCTTCACGATCATCCACTGAAATTTCTGCTCTAGCACACAAATCCTCAAGTACTTCACAAAATCTCTCTATGGCGGCATCTGAACAATTATGGAAAAAAATTTAAGCATGCAGTTAAGATGTGAAAACTTGTAAAACAGAAGAAAGGAATGGGGAACACCTTGAAGCTCAGTGCCATCGGGTTCGGTTGATAACGATGCATCATCATTCGCTTTCTTCTTGGCTTTTGGCTTTCTCGATGCAGATGTAACAATGTCCTGCAAAATCATCTCCGTATTTAAAACTATAACAAGTGCATAGACGAATAAATTAAATCAACAGGTGCATGGTGCCAACTACATGCTCATGCCGACGCTGAGTTTCCCCTTTGTCTTTCATGGCTTCATTATTGGTGGATAACTTTTGCACAAACAGCTTCCTATCAGAAGCCTTGTTATTAGGTACCGTATTATTATACATTTGCTCCTTGGCAGGACCTGAGAAACTTGAAAAATTTAATAACTGATAAGCAAGGCAAGTTTACAATAAAAACATAATTAATGCCGCTACAAACTGTAAGATTACAAAAGGAGGTTAAAACCAAGGGACTACTTACAGCAAGACGACTAATATTCATGTACATACAAACCAAGACACTGCAACAATTTTCAGATCAACAGTGAAGATCTAGCATGTAACTTTACATAGGGAAGTCAATGGAAGCTATAATTGTCTCCACTGATTTCCACTCGGAATCCAAACTTATCCTACTGAAGGATGCCGGTACTAAAAATCATGTGTGCAACATATGCAACCAAAAATCAGAGTAAATGTATAGCCAAAAATAGACCCTCCAAATTTTAACACAAGCAAATTTGAAAACTATAGATTAATCTGGTACTCCTAAATACAATCATCTATACTCGAGTATTTATCTCCTAATACCATTGCATATAATTCAACAACGCTATTTTCACATGAGAAAACAATGATAGGCCGATAGGTTATCATGCAATTAAATGGATAAGCTGATCAAGCCTAGAACCAAAGTTAATAATTACAATTATGATATACCAATATCATATGGGACAACGAATTGCTTGTAAACAGGTTCATTCTTAGGATTAAAAAGCATAACTATTACACACACACAAAAAGAAGAAATAAGAAATAAGAAAGAGAGAGAGGTAAATGATCTTCAAGCTCTTTTTATTCAATCTATTTTGTCCACTTCTCATCTCCACTTAGTGGTTCATCTCTTCATTTACCCTCACATCAAGAAAATGGGAGCCAATATGATAAGAACCCATCTCATACTAGGCTCGTATCATGTCATAAGCCCAAGTGTAGAACTCACCCCTAAAAGCCAGCTTGTAAGGGGAGGGGATCCCTAGACTTATAAGC
>JAUEJL010060524.1:0-18555 GCA_032274825.1 Drosophyllum lusitanicum | reverse complement strand
ACGCCTTTATGGCGAAACTGTTAATCCAGTTTATGATATTATGACTTCCGCTGCATTAAATTGCTCTTATTTAAAAAAAAGTTTTTGTAAATGGTGAATTTTGAAGAAAAGAAAAATCACGGTGTTACAAGATATTCGGAGATGGGAAGGTGATTCATGTGGAGAGTTTTCAATTAAATCCTTGAGAAATATGATTGAAGTCAGATTGTGCATACCACACATGGGTCAAAGTTTTTGAAATAAATGGCTCCCTCTAAGAGTTAATTGTTTTGTTTAGAGGCTTCTACTTAGACGTATTCCTACAAAAGCTAATTTGAGTCAAGAGGCCGGTATTCAACTTTGTACGGAGTTATGTGCATGTGAGAAAGAGATAGTCGAGCATCTCTTCTATGGATGTCCGAAGCTAGGTAAAGGAGGTGTGGGGATGGATTGGTGTAAGCTTGATGAATTTCAACATTCATCATTAAATTAATTGATATGCAATCTGCTAGATAAAGGTAATTCAAAGCGGAAAAAAATTCTTTAGTGTTATTAAAGGGAGTTTCATACGGTTTGTTTGGAAGGAAAGAAAGAAACAAATCTGTTTTTGAGAACTCAAGATTTTAAACATGGAGGGTGATTGATGAGGTACAAGCAATGCTATTTACATGGATAAAATTTAGATCAAAGCTTAACTCTCTTTGTTTGGTCTATGTGGTGTTGTAATCTCATTTTCTTATTTTAGCTTGTATTTCTAATATTATTTTTCTAGTATCTTGCATTTAAGATGAGTTGGTACAGTAATAACGTTTAGGTTTTTACAATACTTTGCCTAGCCTCCTTTATTTGCAATTAAAAAAATCTAGGAAGTCCGAAATTCTAGGAATTAGCGTCTTAATCACGGATTAAGCAATGCATTTAACAACTTTAGATGGATTTAGCGGAAAAGAAAGCAACAAGCTTTTTCCAACGCACTACCAAAATATTATTATTATTATTATTCCTTAAATATAGCATTTGCATTTTACTAATCGTTTTACATCTTAAATTTTTTATTTTAATATTTGTCTTGATCTAGTTGGCATTAGGGATTTAAACGAGTCGAGTCGAGTAATATTTATGAAGCTCGGGCTCGTTTAGTTTAAGCTAGGGTATTATTTTGATATTTTTATTAAAATGATATATATATATATATATATATATATAATTATTAAAAACTAAACATATAAATTATAAATTATATTATATATGGAGCTCGTTTAAGCTCGCGAGCCCACTCTTTGGAGCTCGGCTCATTACGAGCTTTTAACGATACGAGCTCGAATAGCTCGCGAGTAGCTCGACTCGTTTACATTCGTAGTTGGCATCATCAATTACAATACTTGATAGAAAGATATGTAAACTTCACTTGAAAAACTTACCAAAGATAGTCATTATTTCATATATAGGGGGTATTTGGCGAAAGAGGCTCGAGCTGAGGCTGAGACTGGGGCTGGAGCTGATTAATTAATAATCCCAAGCCCAAGCCATAAGCTATTTAAAACGCTTTTATTTTTTGGGCTTATGAGGGATTATGTTTTTAATAACTCCCTCAAGATTTTAACACCCGAATAGGGCTAGAGGGCTGGGGATTATGAAAACTAGAATCCGAAGCCCCTATAATCCCCTATAAGCCCGTTGCCGAACACACCCATAGTACGAAACATTATAGTCTAATTACCAATGATAATTTTTTGTTAGAACAAAGAATCAAGATGATTAGTTGAAATGATCAACATGATTTCTACAAAAGTAGTTTTACTCAAAAGGTTTAAACTAATATCCAGAAATAAAGATTAATGCTTTTAAATTATTCAACAATCATTTCAACATGATCTAATGATAGTTGACATAGAAGGCTCCAAAAGAGACATGTATTCAAAACATCTTGGATAATCAAAAGTAGTATATGAAAGAATCATATAAACGGTGAAATTACGTATATATCAAAACAGGAGGAGCCCATGTTAGGTTCCTGTGGGTGACCACACTGAGCTCATATCTAGAAAGGGGCTCTTATGGGGTGTTATGCAGGTGACCACGCGTATTTCAAAGAAGGGTTGTCCCTTGTAAACGACATTATATATCAAACTAGGATGTTACACATTTCTAGCAAGTAGCCATCTATATATGGTTAATTATCACAAAATGCAATTAAGTAACCATGATTTTAGCATACAAACAAAAACATTAATTTGACATAATTAAATAACATTTTTAAGTTTCTTACGAGATACAAATGAGTGCCGATTAACCTTTAATAGACAGCGTTATAAAATTTTAATTGATACAAACCTACTACTGTTAATTAACAAAGAACTTTATAAATACGACAAATGTTTTGTTTTGTTAATTAATTTTAATATTTATGTTTTTTAGTTATATTGTTATATGTAATTTTATAAAATTTAGCTCTTATTATGGATGACTCTATCAAACAAATGCATAGAAATAAACTCTATTTTAAAATTTTATTTTATTTTTTCAAATACTTGGTATTAGTAATTTTCCAAGTGAAAGTGATGGATGAGCCGATTAGACCGCCGGTAATGTCGCAAAGGCACATGCATATACCACGGCACCATAGATATAATATATTCCATACACTTGACTCCAAAAACCAATCTTTATACCTACAAAAACATTTGATAAATTCAGTGGGGCCTCCGCTCCTTTCATTTCAAGTACCACATTAAATAATTAATATTTTATTTTATCTTGTAAAATAACAACTAGTCAAGGAATTAATGTACGATAACATATACGATGCTCCCAAAAGTTGAAACTTGAAATGAAAAGTAAGATATAAAGTTCAAGGCCATTGACTTTCTATTTTAGAAAATACGTCTTTAACTAAGTGGTGGCGTAGCCGGCAGCGTGATGCCTAAGTGAAGGTGACATCATGCACGAATGCACCAAGGTGATGGTCGCACGAGCTAGGTTTCCAACGTGAAGGAACGTCCGGTGATTGTCTTTTTTTTCTTTTTCTTTTTGTGTATTAAAGAAGTTGGTGGGCAAGAGTTTAATGCGCTGCTTAATTAAGTGATAACTAATGTAATTGATAAAGGAAAAAATTGACACACAAATTTAATTGTCTAGAAAATACGTCTTTAACTAATGGAGTGATGATTACGGGTCCCCTAAACAGTTTGAGAGCTCAATCTAGTTATCCGTATTTGTATCTCTCTCTCTCTCTCTCACAAATTTATTACCCAAATTTTTTAAAAAAAGGTCATGAAAAACAGTGAATATGCTTATTAGAAAAAATCAATTCCCTCAAAAGAATTTAATTGTCTAGAAAACTTACTGCTATTTTTAATTTTCCAAAAAAAAAAAAAAAGATGCAGCTTTAATCGGTAATGTAATAATTGAAGTGATTAACGGCCTCGGCTTAAATTTGATTTTACACGTGTGGACAAGAAAAGAAGGTTTAATTATTTGGCGCTTGTGTAAAGTTATTCGGTGTAGAGTAAAGCTGAGGCGTTTGTGTTTATTTACGTACTAGCATCCTACCCGCGTAATTCTGTGATGGAGAATAGTTTCCTTGACTTGTGTTGGAAAAAAAAAAGTGAGTCATTTCCTTCTTTATCATCACACCTTTGAGGGGAAACATTTTGAGCCAAATAATGTCTTCTTCCTCCTCCATTTCCTTTCCCTCCACTACTTAAAAAAACTCAAGAACACATCAATTTAAAATTTTTCTTTCTTTTCCTTCCCTCCATTTCCTTACAAAAAATCAACTCGAAAACGAAATGTTAGGGGCTGTTTGTTAAAACAGAATAATTAAACACTGAATGTTTCTGTGGTCTGAATAATTCAAAGGCTCCGAATGAATCTGTCTCTGAATGTGACACGCTGTTTGATAAAGATTCTGAATGAACAATTTGATTGATGCAAATTATCATTTTAACCTTAATAGTGATATATTATAGTATAAGATGTGATTGTTTAGCAACACAACGTGCGAAAGAAGAAGTATTAGTGTAAAATACTAGGTGCTTAATGATTCAGAATGCACTTTAAGGTAGAATGATTCAGCAGTATTATGCTAAATCATTAAGCACAGTCTTCATTCAGAGGCAACAATCAAACACGCTGAATGCTGAATGATTCAACATTCAACGCTGAATGGTTCCATTAAGCAGCAAACAAACAACCCCTTAGTGTCTCTACTCTATATTGTGTACCACTACCAGTATAAAGTCATATCCATCTATGTATACTTCATTCTTTTTTGACCTAATTAAATTCGGATATGATTTGTACACAACATTTTCTTACACCATATAACAATCATAACTTTTTTATCTCTATAGATGATAGTTAATAGATCTATTAACTATTTTTCTTAATTACATATTCAAGAGTAGTAAGGTCAAAACACATACTTTTTATTGTGTATGATAAACAAGTGTTGTGTACAAATCATCTCCCAATTAAATTACACCTAATTAGTTAGATCGTCCACAGCGGTGGTGATAACAAGTTCATTATCGTCTAAATCTCCTCCATCACAAGCCTTAAGCTTGTTTTTGTCATTGTCGGTCGGTCATTGTTTGGTCGTTAGTGAGTCTGCTCGTGAAGATGGTATTAAGCGGTCCATTTTATTTAGTTTCTTTTCGAACGTTAAAATGCAACAGAGAGGTTACAACTCCTGTATACATACTTCTATACTTTATGATCTTTCATATATAAAAACACTCTAAAAAACAAAATGGAGTCATTCAATTTAGTTAATTTATAATTTTTCAAAATGTTAATCTAGTTTTTATTTTAATAACATTTTGTACTTTTATAGAAAAACAAAAATAAAAAACTGGTGTTAACAACATGGTTAGTGATGACAGTGATATACGTTATGACAACGGGTTATTATTGATAAGTTAGTTACGTGACGATTAGTGGTGACAATGAGCATAAGAGTGCACCGTGTAGTTTGTGTAAAAGCTCATAATAGATCTATAACGAGCTTGTTGTGTTTTGTAACACCGCGTCTTATCGCAACACAATATTGTCCGCTTTGCCTTACTAGCTCAGAGATTTGTTACTAGCGACTAGGCGAGAACTTCTCAGGGGCTTACCCATCATTGGATTGCTTCCGCCCAAATACACATAACTACAGAGTTCTCATGGGATCTATCATGCTTGTGGCCCCAAAAACACATTGTGTCATTTAAGGTCAAAGTTTACTTATAAGTCCGGCAAATCTCTTGTCCACAACCGATATGGGATTTGCCTAAGGTGTTACAAACACCCCCTGGGACTCATCGTCCTTGATGCCCCACCATCTCGAATGGCACAGGAGTAGCTCTGGTACCATATGTAACACCCCGCCTTACCATGACACAATATTGTCCGCTTTGCTTCACTGGCTCGTGGATTTGTTACTGGCGACCAGGCAAGAAATACAATCATGTCTCTTTATATCATGATATTATGTTTATACAAGAAATACAATCATGTCTCTTCATATCATGATATCAAGCTTCTTCCTTTATGTCTGTTCTCGACCTCGCATCGATGCTTCCACCACTTGTTTGGGTATTGACGTCGTATGTCGCTATTTTTTTAAATCCTTATTTCTTTTGTGTTTTATAATTATTTAATATCTTTTTATTAATGTTTGATATTTATCATTTTCTTAAACCAATCCATGTATCATACGAATATCTAATGTAGTATATACATACAAGAGTATTCAGAAGATGCCGAACTTGATAATGAAGATGATAAAACCATTGAGAAAAATATTTGTATAAAAATAAGGGGAGATAATATTTGTGTAATAAAAATTAAGGGTAGCAGTTAGGTATTTATAAGATAGAAAATTCTAACTTGGGCAATGGCTAAGACGTCGTGTCAACTAGGACTGAGCATGGGTCGGTTTTGACCATAAACCGAGCCATAACCGATAATATTGGTTATGTGTTTTTCGAAACTGATTGGTATCGGTTTCTAATGGGACCATTAGCGGTTTGTGATAGTGGATCGGTTTTCGTTATCGGTTTTATTGGTTAACCGTTATATTAAGTTGGGTCAAACTTAATGAGCTTCATTATTTCAGAATATGCGCTTGAGTTATATTTTTTATCGTTTTATAGTAGCCGCGCCTAATAATTGATTATTTTCTATGACTTGCTAAGCCCGTTATTTTTTATGACAAAATTAAAAAATAATTGGCTAGACTGTTAGAGCTATATTTAATACCCAAAATTGAGTTTGATGCTAGGTGAACATGGTTCGGTTTTGGCATGAAACCGAAACCAAACCGAAAATTTTGGTTTTTAAAAAACCAAAACCAAAACCGTTCGGTTTTAGAGTGGTTCGGTTTTCGGTTTTTGATTTGGTTTTACAGCTTTTCTGTTTTTACCATCAAAATTTGAAGTCATATAACCATCATTGTAAAGCTATGAAATTAAACGGGATTGAAGCTGTATTAAAAACATCAAGATGTGTGCCACCTAATTCAAGCTATATATATTGCAATTGATACAAGCAAAATGTTTGTCATATGTTTAAACTTTAAAGCCAAAGTTGAAACAAATCAAAACTCAAAGCAAATCCATAAATAACATATTACTGAAAATCGAGATGAACTGCATACAACTCAGATAACTAGAATATGAAAATCAAGATAAACAATTAGAAATGGATTTCTTTCTATATTAAGTGAAATTGGATAAAATTGAGAAGAAGTGAACTAGTCAACTCGAAATGAAGTGATGTAGGTGAACTCAATCGAGTAGTCCGACGACCAAACAAAGCTGCAATTGTGAAGGAGATCTTAATCAGTGTGAGACCTCTTTGGTGGAACCCTAACGTAAATGGGGGGCGGCTATATAAATGAGAAAGTTATAGGGTATTTGATTTTTGGACACGTATATTTACAATATTATCTCTTGGAACGGTTTGTTTCGGTTTTTTCGGTTTTTGAAATTGTAAAAACCAAAACGAAAAATTCGGTTTTTGAAATTTTAAAAACCAAAACCGTCAATTGCTATATTGGTTCGGTTTTTTCGGTTTGGTCTTTTCGGTTTTTTCGGTTTCTGTTTTTTCTGCTCACCCCTAGATGCTACACATCTCTTGGCATCCTCCAATTCACAACTTGGGTATTAGGACGTGGGAGAACGGGTATGGGAGAATTGATCCAAAATCCAAATTAAAACTTTCGATTCCAAAAAGTTTGAAATCAAAAAGTGCAGGTAAACTTCAAATTTCAACTTTTCTATTTCTTTTTGTTGTCTTTTTAATAATTAAATGTATAAAATAATTAAATAATAAATCCTTATCGGTTCGGTTTGGTATCGGTTCGGTTACATATACAAAACCAAAACCCACGCGTATCTATCGGTTACTGAAATTTTATAAACAATACAGTCGATTTTCATTTGGTTCGGTTTTAACGGTTTTATCGATTGCGGTTTGATTTTTCGGTTAAAACCCTCACCCCTAGTACTGCCAACAATCGAATGAGAGAAACATCCCTCTATCCCACTTTGAACAATCATGTCGATGTCATGCATTTTAGCGGCAGCGAGGGGCACCGGGGTGGTGTATGCTGTCGCCCTTTTGGTTTACCCCGCTAAGCGAGATTGGTACTCCGACCCCCTAACCCGTACGTGTTGTACTGTTAACTCTAGCAATTGTAACTATTATATTACGTATGGTAAATCCAAGGTTCGTCTGAAGTGCAAACATTTGAAGCTAACGGATAACATGTTCTAGATACACGAAAGAAGCGCCATCAACTTTCTAAAAGTATTTTAATTTATTCATTAAAATAATTCGTACTATGTAAATACGTGTAAAAGTAGATTAATGTTTAAAAATCATGAGTTAAATAGGTCAAACATGTCATGTACAAAAAAAATAAAATAAAAAAAGGGGGTAGCATACGGTAGAAAGCATATGATAGTGGTTAAAGACTTAAAGGTGTCTCTAATAGTCTCTGGCCTCGGCTCACATGGGTTCCAGCTTTTTGTTTGATGTAACAACATAAAAAGATAAAAATGTAAAATCAAAAATCTAATTACTTCTTAAAAATGACAAATTTAAGGAAATTCCCATGAACTTATGTTTCCAAAAAATAATTATACAATACTCCTTCACGTGCAAATGTTTCTTGGTGAAAAATAGGAGAAATGTTTCTTCACACAAAGCACAATTTCATAATTATTTATTACACACTATATATATTGAAAATTTTATTTGAGAATCGTTTTTATTGTGAGAACTGCGAGAATCAATCTTAGTCGTCCAATTATCCCTCCTTCAATTGGATTGCCCATCCATAAATTCCTTACATACACCTTGCCACACTCAATCCCCCACGCTCTTTTTATCCATGAATTTCACTTACCAATTGAATAGCTAAGATTAGTTCTCACGATTCTCGCAATAAAAATGGTTCTTAAATGAACCTTCCTCTATATATATGTTTGTGTGTGTGTGTGTGTGTGTATATATATATATATATATATATATTTGCCCAAATGACAAGTGCATGAGGTAGAGGGCACTCTTTGATTCAACTATCCAGTTCATGAACAAGTTGTATTGTTTGAAATTGATGGTGTGACAAGCTAAGTCAAATCAACCAATGGATCAAAGCATGTTTAAAGAGGAATTAGGTTTTTATTGGTTGACAAACTCACATGCATGGTTGGTCCAATATGCTCTTTCAAGTTTCAACTAATTTATATATATATGGTTTCCACCAATTTTCCCAAATGGATCAACTCACTTTTACAAATCAATATATGGTGATCTAGCTAAATTAACAACATATATATTTTTAATTAATTTTTTAAAATCATAAACACAAGCTTAATTTATTGAAACCTTTAATTTGTTGTCGTCATCGATCTTTTGTTATCATGCTAGTTTGCGTAGACCAAAAACTTTTTATAATGTTATTAAGATATTTTTGGCTCGGCTAATAGAACCTTAACGAGTATGAATTTTTAAGAACATTAATTTCTATCCCTAAACAAGTGTTTTTATATATTGGATGAACAAAAGGTCAAGACTTGATGCACGTTAAGCTTAATATATCAATTTCGTATGGTTTTTAAGTTTTAATGTAACAATAAATTCAAATTCTATAAACTTAAATGACGAGAAATCAAACATCCGATTGATTACTTTTGTTATAAAAAAAACATATTTAGAGATGGGGACCTCACATGGACATGCATACATTAGCAAACATAGTGCACTGATCAATCTATCGTTTAGGCCTAAGTGCCCCTTTTTGATTATCCATTTTACTAAAATCACAAAATCCACACATTATATACATTTTATTTATCACTTTCATTGAATTTATATATTATTTGATAGTAGAAAATTGAGTTTGTAACAAACTTAAAATATCTATTACATTATGTTAGGGATCGAGACACCTAAAATAAGCGTTAAAAGAAAAATGAGGATAACAAACAAGACAAGAAAACA
The DNA here is from genome assembly GCA_032274825.1 of Drosophyllum lusitanicum. NCBI lineage: Eukaryota > Viridiplantae > Streptophyta > Magnoliopsida > Caryophyllales > Drosophyllaceae > Drosophyllum > Drosophyllum lusitanicum. The sequence goes on along the minus strand of JAUEJL010060524.1, from coordinate 9,081 downwards.
CGACACAAGATATAACGTGGTTTAGTCGTCTGGGTCACGATCTACGTCCACGGACAGGAACAGCGACTTCTTTATTAACTTAGAGAATGTTGAATGATATCTCCATATGACTGAACCTAGGCTAGATATTTATAACCAAACAATAATGCTAAACGTTGCCCTAATCTTAATTAGGAAATAATATATTAACATAACTAAGAGATCTCACAGCCGTCGCACAACAAAAACCAACTTAGGCTCCAAGCAGCCTGCTCCACGCCGTGGAGCAAGTGCCCACGCTGAGCTCCCTCGCAGGCTCCATGCCGTGTGACCATGTTGCATGCCGAGCACTCCATTTTTCTAGTTTTCAATATTTCACAAGTCATTTCAAATCATATCCTAACACATTAAACATTTACTATTTAGTTTTTTTTTTAAATTTTAAAACTTTTCAAATGTTTGTGATTATTAAATTTTTTATTCTTTTAAGATCAAGTCAATGCCATGCAAATTAAAATTACCCTATAACCTTTTTAAATGGTAGTTGGCCATTCACTTATTTAAAATAAGTCATTATTTTACTTGTTTTTACTTTAAAAACTAATTTTAATGTTTAATGCATGCGTTTTCATAGTTTTTAAATATTTAATACATTGTTGTTTCTTTGTTTATATGATTTTCAGACAAATAACTAACAAAACTTTTATCACTACGTCTTCAAAAAGTGATTAATTCAATCATTGGAAAGGAGCAGACAACATTCATTAAAGGCGGGAGCATTTTAGAAGGCCCTTTGATTATAAATGAAGCTATCTCTTGGGCCAAATCTTCTAAATCTCAACTCTTTCTGCTAAAGGTTGATTTAGAAAAAGCATTTGATTCATTAAGTTGGTCATTTCTTGATGATATCATGGCTCTACTAAATTTTGGGCACAGGTGGAGATCATGGATTCGAGAATGCTTAAACTCGGCTCGGGTGTCAGTTTTGATCAATGGATCCCCAACGGATGAATTTTCAATGCAAAGAGGAGTTAGGCAAGGTGATCCTCTCGCTCCATTTCTCTTTATTATTGCCGTGGAAGCTTTAAATGTAGCTATGAATCAAGCATGTTGTATGGGAGTTATTCATGGAGTACAACTTCCCAATGATGGTCCTCTTATTTCGCATCTATTCTATGCTGATGATGCTCTCTTCATTGGTTCTTGGTCCACAACAAACGTTATAAATCTGCTTAGAATCCTGCGTTGTTTTTACTTGGCGTCTGGGCTTAAAATTAATCTATCAAAAACAAATTTATTGGGGATTGGGGTGCAATATGATGAGGTGTCCTGGTTGGCCTCCCACATAAACTGTAATGTTGGTCACTTTCCATTTAAATTCTTGGGTATTCCTGTTGGAGCATCCATGAAAAGAATATCTTTGTGGCAACCTTTAATTGACAAGTTTCAATCTAAGCTCTCAAATTGGAAAGCATCTACATTATCAATTGCTGGACGTTTGACTCTGTGTAAAACAGTACTTGGATCATTGGGTAATTATTATTTTTCACTTTATAAGGCTCCTGTCTTGGTTCTAAAAAAGTTGGAGAGCTTAAGACGGAAGTTCTTTCTTGGTGGTGGTTCTAACTCAAAGAAAACCACATGGATTGCTTGGAATAATACCATCTCATCTAAGGAACAAGGCGGTCTTGAGGTGGGAAGTTTAATGGCTCTAAACATTGCTTTATTAGCAAAATGTTGGTGGAAGATCAAAGTTGAAGATTCTTTATGGGTAGATGTTATAAAATCGATACATGGATATGCTCGACGTTCTCCAAGGGACCCGTTACTTTCAAAAAAAGGAGGCACATGGGGTACGATATTATCAATCAATAAGCATATATTGGATTGTAATATTAATCTCTTCTCTTTATTTAATTTATCTGGGAATGACATATGGTCATGCTCCTTGGACCAAAGTGGTATTTTCAAGGTTGCTTCACTTCGTCGATTATTGGACTCAAAGCTTCTACACAATGATCTTGGTATACAAACGTATTGGAGTAACTTAATTCCTGGGAAAATCGACTTACTTGGAAGACTCAACATAGAAGACTAGCTACTTTCGATAATTTTTTTAAACTGGGAATCATGAATGAACTGAAGCCGTATCCTTTTTGTTCCTTGTGTTCGGAGACAGAAGACCATATATTTATTGATTGTTACATTGCAAAAATCTTATTAAAGGAAATAGCAAAATGGTGGAAGATTTCTCCCCTTGGAAACTTGTTAGAATCATTATTTTCATGGGGTGAATCAAACAATTTTTCTGGTGATAAATTGAAGTTGTTCAAGGCTGTTATATTCACATATCTTTGGCAAATATGGAAGACAAGAAATGAGTTGGTTCATGCAAAAAGGAAGGTATTAATTGATCGAATGTTCGTTTCAATTCAAGGTTCATCATTCTTTTGGATCAATTCACAAAAGAATCTTAGTCGTAGGTTTGATTGGATTAATTGGTGTTGTTTGTCCTTTTCTTTCATTTCCTTGTAATCTATACTTTTTCTAGCTACTCGCTAGATGTTTTATAAAATTTTTACTACTGCCGTTCCGAAAAAAAAAGTTATAGTAGGATATTAGTAGATTAGAGTGTAAGGAATTACATCTATTGGATATTAGCCAATTAGAGCATGTGTGTACCCATGAGGCCATGATCAAGCATTTCATGCTTCGCGTCATATCAGCGCAACTTACTTCATGCTTCAAGCATGCTTAAACCCAAGTATTAACCACGCTTCGCATGGTTCAAACTTTTTTAAATACTAAATTTAATTTATTAAGTAAACATTAATTAAATTCGAAATTAATAAAAAATGTAAAAAGTTAAAAATAAAATAAACAATAAATATTTTTAATTAATTAAACATTACATATAGAAATTCAAGATTACGTTAAACTAATTAATATATAAAAAAGACAATTTTTTTGTAGCGGAGTAAAACCCTTCCGACCCTGAGCATTCCATTTTTGTGTAAAGCACGGGGTTGCAATTTATAAGTCACTCACGATCCGCAAAAACAATTCTTTGGACATCCGAAATCGTCTCCTAAACGAACCTTCATCAAAAACACAATCTTAATCAAAGTAGTCCTTCATGAGCCGGAGATGTGCCTTGTCACGCTGCCTGTTGACCACCTTTCTTGTTTTTCGTGGACCACTTGGCGTTCCTGCTTAATCAATTTGATTTTTGATATATAAAGCCACTCGTGCTAACGTTTCATAAATCATTTTATACCGCATGTTTGTTTCCTCTTCGAAAGATGATGAAGAAGACAAAATAGAAGAAAATCAAGAAATAGAGTTTGATGACATTTTTTGTGTTTGGTAAAACAAGAGAATAGTTTGAAGAAGAAATGGTATTGTTTATAGAGAAATAATTGTGTGTGTGTGTGTTTTTTAAGAAGAAATGGTATTGTTTATATATTAGGTAAAAAAAATTATTTTCAAAGGTCATGTGAAAATTGCAAAAGTTTCCATTCTCTCTTCGGCCTTCAAATGCCGATTCTTTTTCTTTTTTTGCGGTACCGATAAACCGGGGGTGGTGTTGCCCTCGGTACCCAACTCCAACTCAGCATGCTGAGGGCATGCTTAAGGTACACCCATTGCTCTTAGGGGTAAGTTGAAACAAATTGTTAGTTTTTTCTTCGTGTAACGATTCATACACCTTACTCTAAAGATATTGAAAACCGTAGTCTATACTTTAAATACTTCTAGTTGGTTAATGGGTTTACATTTTATGTTTCCTAAATGACTTTGATATCATTAAATTATAAAAATAAGTTTTTAAAATCATAGACTAAAGTGCACGTCTAAGCACCAATTTTCTTATAGAGTAGGGTGTATGGATAAAAATATAGACTCAATAACTAACCAGAATTGATAAAAATATAGACTAATGTGTTTAAGATTTTTAGAGTATAGTGTATGAATCATAACCCTTTTTTCTATAGTATTTTTTAAAACTGTTGGGCGATTTGGTCATTCGAAATGCAAGATCTTTTCCTTCTACAAAACATTTGGTGTCTCAGATCTTCGAGAGGGAATATGAGGAGAAGCTATATGATATTCTAAGTAAGTTGACGCAACAAAATGACAAGCCGGATGATAGTCAATTAGCAAGTCAAGACGGGTCATTAAAACAAAAAAATAATACGTATATTTAATAACTTTATAACTTAAAATTATAATCAGTATATAATTTTATAATTATATTCAACATGCCTTGAATAATGATTATTTACGTGAAATAAACAAGAACAAAGAAGTTATATTTAGTTCGTAGAAATCGAAGGGAATTGATAGATTTTATATTGTCAATTCTATCCCTATGTTTAGTTCTAGTATTGGCTTTAACTAGAATTATATTGAAGAATCCTTTCACTCTCATTTGTGAACCTCCAAACCAACTACGGCCGGCCACCACCCACCCATAACCTCCACCATCAACCACCACCACTATTTTTAACATTCACTTATCTGATTTTATTTTGTTTTCAGTTTAGTTAACTGAACCAATTTCTTTTCTTATTTTTAGGTTCGCATGATATTTATCACGGACGATTAACCGCTAGTTTTTAGTAAGCTAACTACACACATCAATACATCTATTGTCGAGAGTTTACTAAAATTTAAAACGCCAACAAGATGCCCACCCTCTTACCATAAGTTTTATGATTTTAAAGTTTTATTTCAATATTGTTTACAATTATAAAGTCGGCTATGTATACAATGTTGGTACTGAAGTAATATATGACATTAGAAACTTTAAAGTTAGTTATTTGTATCTTTTAGTTATAAATTTTAATAGTAGATTTCTTTGTTAATTTACTTTTACAATTGTAGAAAACTCACTTAGAAAGTTTTTCAACTTGTGAAACTACAAATGCGTGTGAATCAAGAAACGAAGATTGAGAATATTTCATTTACTTTTTATGTAATGATTTGATTTGGCTTATTATAAAATTTAGATATTTTAAAATTATATGTGGATGATTGTACTTATGTAACATTTAAAATTTAAACTTGTTATTGTTATTAATAATAGCAAATAGCGAAATAAAGTAGTGGTAACTCTCTGGCTTAGTTAAGTTCAAGCTCTAACATTTTTGGGAATCAACAATAGCAAACGAAAGTGATCTAAAATAGATTAAGCTACATGGTTATATGATCCTTCGTTAGCGCTTCCTCTTAGGCTCTTAGAGTCTTATTTAACAAAAGTTGACCATTTAGAAATGGAGATGATTTATACACAATAAAACTTTATCATACGCAATAATCTTTTATCCTTATAAACTTGTAAATAATTATTATCATTCACGTGTTTAAAGACATTATTGTTCAGACACTTACTTTTTGTTATGTATAGCAAAGATTTGTTGTATATAAATCATCTCACATTCAAAAAGGTTAATAGCAATTTTGTCTTTTTATAAGGTTACTAGTTTAAATGCTTGTGTAAATACACGGGTAATCATAAAATTATTATTTTATATTTGTTTATTTAAATAATAATTGTTTTGTACCGACGAAAGAAAAACACAATATGAGACTTTCTCGAAAGCTAAACGAATTTTATATTAAAGTTAGTTGACATATAAAAGTAATTGATGACAATTTTAAAAGTAATGTAAAATTTAATTACGATAAGATTTGTATCATATAATAACCGTAAATGATGATAAAGAACTTGAATATTTATTCCTAAATTAATGTAGTGGATTAAAAGTTTGAATTAGATAATAATTCTAACACAAATTAAATAAATAATGTGTAGTGAATATTTATTCCTAAAAGTTTAAATATTTGTTAATGTGCGAGTTAAAAAAATAATTTAAATAATATTTTTTTTACTTACTATCTTAGCTTCTATTAAAATTAAAATTGAGTTTTCAACTTTGACTACTAAAAGTCAAAATTAGACTTTTAATTTTAATAAAATGAATGGATAAGATTTAATTTCGATTAAATAAAAGATCAAGATCTTTTAATTAAATTGATGAAGATTAGTCTTTTATTTATATTAGAAGATAAGGGATTAGTATATCAAATATGATTAGACAAAGTAGGAGATGTGATTTTTAGCTCTTTATACAAAGTTCAACTCATGCCTCACTCTTTTTTTAAATAATAAATTTTTTGTCTAAATCTTTACTCCATTTTTTTGTCATCGTATGGCTACAATTAAGTTCAAGCTTTAGCCAAGAGCTCTTGAGCTATGTTCACCTCGACCTCTCCTACAACTTAGTTTGGTCCGCTTAAAGAAAATTTCTAGCTACGTCACTCGTCTAACCAAACCTAAATCATCTGATTAGTGCATCTGATTAGCTATGGTAATAGACTAATAGGTGATAAGAAGGCAAGGATCAAACGCAAAAACAATAAAAAAATTTAGAAACTAAAATAAAATCTAATTTGGGTTGATTATCTATAATAATAGGTTGCTTGCATACAATGAAAACTTTTATAAAGTTGGTTGTATTGTTTTAAAAAAATTAAACTTGGTTGTATACAATGATAACTAAGACAATATTTGTTGTATTTTCATGCGGTATACATTTTTTTGTTGACCATCATGTCAGTGTCACTAATATATAATTCAAGACGTATCGATTTGTATTACTATTAGTACTTAGAGGTTAGAATTGTGAAATAGCTATTACGTTCATCGGTATTTAAATATTGATGTTTTTTACACATATACCCTTTGAACTAAGCAAAATGTATTATTATAGTCATTCTATTGATTTTAATTAGCTATTGCGGGTCATCTCCTTCCCTGTTGACATTTTATCTTTTGCACCTCTAACACTCACGAAATGGAGACTTTGTACTCAAACTTATCCATGAATACTTGATGAAAAGTTATAATTTTTTAGTCGAATCATAAAAAAGTATGAGGGTGTTGAATGGTTTGGTTTGGGATATGCCTAACTTTAATTAGTTATTTCCTGGCCTATACTTGATAAAAACTTATTAAATTGGTGTCTTTTGTAAGGTAAAAAGATTACCTACTATAATCTATAAAAAGAATTAGGTAAAATGATCAAGAATGGAGCAAAAAATTGTTTGAATGGTTGCCCTTTCTTCAACAAAAGGGTAAGGAATGCGACACTTTGAGCATTGAATTTGTGACACATACGGATAAAAAATTATGAAACTTAAGTCATCGAAAGGTAATCGAGTTGTATCTAAAATAATGCAAAAGAAACAACTAAAACAAGTTTAAAATGAGTCAAGTCATTAAAATGCAATAAGAGGGTGCAAAATGATTTGATTTAGGACATACTCAACTTTAATTAGTAACTAATTATTAGTCTATCTTATGAAAATCGGCATCTTTTGAAAGGTAATAAACTAATAATATTACCTATACTAATCTGTTAAGAAAACGGTTTACATCTCACAAGTGTATCTAACATGTCAAGTTTTACTATTGTATGTACAGAACTTTCAAAGTTACCATTTAATGAATCCAACTAGATGTGAGCATGGGTACGGCCGTACCGGCGCTATATCAGAACTGGTACCGGTACAAGTTAGAGTTTTCAGTCTGGTACTCCGTACTTGGAATATTGCTAAATTGATACTTGGGGCTCGGTATTCGAGACTAGTACCGAACCGACTAGGTAAAATAGGTACCCGATACTAGTACCAGTATCCTTTATGAATACCCGGTACGTTATTTGGTACATTCTTTGAACCAAATTCGGTAATCGATCATTAAAATCCCGAACCGGTCCGGCACCATGCTCACCCCTAAATCCAACTCTCAAAATTTACCACTTAATATGTCAAACCTAGTATAGCAAGTGACACACTGAAGTGACACTAGTTTAGTAACATGACAACTAATGTAGCGTGACATGGTTTTTCTTCTTCTAAAATAATTCAAAATAAATGAACTTTTAAAACTAATTAATAATAATGATAATAATAACAATAACATAAAAAGAAAAAGAATTTGTAATCAACCCCCACAAAATCAACAATTTGGGCCTCACAGTCGACCTACGATTTAGGTCTCTTGATCAACCTGCTCAAACTCTACCGACATGTTGTAAAAGTTGATCAGATTTGTTCGATGATTTAAAGGTCAATTCAAAACTGTTTGTTGATTTCTTAGGGTCTCGATTCAATAGATTTTCATTTATGGTCGAATTCCATCTGCGATTCTTAGGGCTTGGGAGGGTAGGATTTCATATGCAATTCTCAGGTTTTTTGTGCAAAGGGGACAACTGCAATTTCATCTCCACTGAGTTTTTGATTTCAGATCTATTTAAAATCTTCATCAACAGAAAGTGCAAAATTGAATTTACATAATAATAGTAGTAGTAGTAATAATAATAATAATTTGATATAAAAATAATTTAAAATATGACATGTTAAGGGTATAAGAGGTAACCTAATACCTTAAATGGTAATTTTGAAAAATCTAGTACATTAAATGGTAACTTTTTGAAGTTGGATACATATAATAGCCTAACATGACAAGTTGAATACATTTTGGTGAATTAAACCCTTAAAATAATTAGTCAAAACGATCAAGAATAAAGCAAAAAAATTGTTGCATTGACTACTCTGTTCTCAAATCAACATTTTTAACTGTTAAAAAAGTTCCAATTTAAGAAATGAGCATAATGATACGTTGAACATTAAGAGGCATATGTGTAAAAAAATAGCGTACCATGTAGAAACATTAGTGAAACATTCATACTATTTCACAATTTAAACCCTAATATTTATTTATTTTTAGTTAAGAAGTCATAAATTTTATAAAAGTACCATTTAATTTATACATATATTTTTATTTAACATGCACAAAAGTTCAAATATGAATTTCATATAAAAATTTAGCTTTTTTATATTGAAAAAACAAAAAGTTGTTAGGGCCTATCTTTGGGTAGCAGAGACCAACACCAGCTCACTACTTTGGTGGTAGGGATGGTAAAAAAAACAGAAACCGATAGTGAAAACCAAAAACCGTCATAAACGGGGCGGGGATGGGGAAACCCGATTATTTAAACGGGGATGGGGACGGGGACGGGTTTGATGATCCCCGCC
>JAUEJL010060513.1:0-18558 GCA_032274825.1 Drosophyllum lusitanicum | reverse complement strand
ACAGCAAACAAAAGTCCCAAAACTGAAAATCCCCCGGACACGTCGCGTCTAAGGCCCCGACGTGTCGCGTCGCATCATGAACAACACTATCCAAGTCGGACCTCATCACCAAAGTCAGACCACTCCAAAAGTCGGACTAAGGAAGGAAAGTCTGACCACCTTCAAAGGTTGGACTTCACGAAGTCGAATCTTTCCAAATCGCGCACCAAAAGTCAGACCAGGCAACAGCTTTAACCAAGTCGGATGGGATGCCAAGTCGGATGGGGATGAAGTCGGACCACGCAATAAGTCGGATGGCCCCTTCATCGACTTTCATCATCAGCTTCTTCCATGTTCTTCTTCCAGTCGAACAAACACATACAAACAGACACTAAATCCTTCATTTCACTAAGAAACACTTCCAAACTATATACAAACTTCATATAACATATAAACAATCATCAAGAACACATCAAAACCATTAAAAACATCAAAATCATCAAAACCCACTTCTCAAGTTTCATCTTTTTCTTCATATATCCATTAATGGTGTTTCAAGCTTCTAACATCAAAAACCCAGCAAATACATATCAAAGATTTACAAGAATCATGATAGAAACATAAACCAATCTTTGTTTTGCAAGAAAACACACCAAATCAAAACTTCAAGGAATCAAGTTTACTTCTCTGGTTTCTTTCTTCTTCAAAGCACACACACGCATACACATATGGATAATATAACTTCACAGTGAAGTATATCAAAAAATGAGGCGGCAATGTATTTGGATAATAGCAAACACAGTATGCTACACTGCTTACTAATCTACAGTTAGGGGGTGTTTGTCTTAGCTTATCAAGTGGGACTTATTTTTCATAAGCTCATTTTTTCCGGCTTATTTTTCATGAGTCCGGCTTATTTTCTTCTTATAACTCATAATAAGCTCTAAAGTCAGAAAATAAGCCAGAAAAAACTAGCTTATAAAAAATAAGCCTAGAAAACAAGCCCTAAATAAGCTAAAACAAACACCCCCTTAATCAATTAAGCAGTCAACCATAATTAATTAACATGCAACGAGCTATTATTTGTGTTCCTCGTTTAAAAACGATTTCAACTATATCATAAACACATGCGATATAAAATATTTATTTTATCACATATAACTCGCAGTTTGATTATTTATCAATATAAGCAAAGAATCACATAAACAATTACTAAATACTCACCACCGACACAATAACAACTAAGTTCGGTTTGCGGATGTTACACACGAACACCATAGATCTTATTCAATAATACTGCAACCGATTATTACAAAACTTAGGTCATATCCTTATTTATACTCATAGAGTATTTACATGATAAGCCCATAATCTTTGCTTTTAATGCAAACTTCACTTACAATGTAAACTTATATTTATATACAATATTAAATCCTAACAATAGCATCGAATTTTGAGTTATTGATAGGATTTTTGTTTCTAACTAACTAAAACGAATTATCTTCCAAATTATTCAACGGAATTTGTTTTTAATAATTAACGAAGACAATTAGCTCTTCTGGTTTATTTGTAATGACAATAAACAAAAGTCAAGACCAATCGTATATAATGTTGCATTGTTTCTAATACGTCTCGTTTTCTCTCATCACCAATTATATGTGACGGTTTCTCGATTAAAGAGTAAGAATGGTCTAAAGATTCTAATTTACGACGAAGAAGACAACCATACTTATAAAACGATAAATATTGTTTATAAAAATGTTCTATATAAAATCTAAATATAATATTATATATGAATTTCTGAATTTTAACAATCCTAAGCTAATATAATAAAAGTATTTATAAATTTAAGTAGATATTCATATTTATATTTAGTTCATGACTATTTTATAGTAGGAAGAATTTGTATAGAGATTTCTATTAACAAAATGCCACAATTACAACAAAATAACCTTTTCTTCAACTAATCATACGAGTCTAAAGCTGCTGTGGGCCCGACACTTTTGGGGCCCACTTGATCCGGCCAAAATCCCATGGTTGTACGATGGACACGTGGAAGAGGAGCTGCGATTCCATGGACGACGACGGCTTCGTTTAACAGTACATTGATGTTCGTAATCTTCACGTTATTGATCCGCATCGGCGACAATGGACCACCCCCTCCGGCCACCGTTATCACTAACCTCTCACCGGCTAACATTGTCGGTAACACCGCATATACTGGCAGATCGAGTAGTTCTAAGGCCGTTAGTCTCTGATTAGGTACAATGTGAAACCTCAAGTTAGATACGAAGGTGTGTCCGTCAACAAACACACCGGCGTCGTCGACGGCGAATATCGTCATGGTGGATAACTGTGAGAGGAGATCGAGGTTTTCTTGTATCAAAAGCGCGAGAACGGTGTAATCGCTGATACGGAGGCGAATAATTGCGTCTTTAAGTGATGTGCGTATGGAGATGGTTGTGGAGGGCAGAGGGAATGAGAGAGAGGTCATCCGTTCGATCTGACAAGAAAAAGGCGATAGATGTGCGAGATAGCCTTGAATGCCATGGATGATGAGGTTGCCGTCGTTGAAGAGGTCAGGGCGCGTGATCTCGACGCCTCCGACGAAGAGCGTAGGATCAGTGGTAGAGGTTGTTTTGGTGAGTGTGAGGCAGAGGGGGGCGGTTGGCGTGGAGGCTAGGGTTTGGATTTTTGTGCCGAAGGCTAAAGTGGTGAGGAGGCGGAAAGGGTAGAGGCCGGGAACGGAATGTTCCAGTAGGAGAAGAGGGAGGGAGCAGTTAGGGCAAGAGCGGAGGGAGACGTCGGTGGGTGAAAAAATAGTGGATAAATTGGTGGTGGTGGTGGTGGCGGCGACGGAGATGTCGTGGAATCCGAGGGTGTTGAGAAGAGTGGAGAGGTTGTATGGTGGCGAGGGTTGCGGTTTTTCTTCTGGGGAAAGATAGGGGGTGGCGGCGGCGGCGGCGGTGTTGATGATGAAGATGGAAGGAAGGAGGAAGAAGAGAAGTCGGGGAAGAGTAGCCATTGATGTGATTTTTGGAGGTTGAGTTGGTTAATGCCGTTTGAATATAAATTTGAAACAATTCAATTTTCGCCTAAAAGTAAAATAGTATATCCTCTAAGTATTTTGTTTTTTTACGTATTTATTCTCCAACTTATTAAATTAATATTAAAATAAATAAAAAATTTAATAGATTTTACATATCAGTTTGTAATAAATAAGAGGATAAAGTAGTATAAAATAATAAAAGATATATTATTTTTAGAAGTAAGTACTATGACCTACATGTTTTTCACACTTTTAAGCTTATCTCAAATATCTCTTTTTTACGAATAAGTGTGACTATAAATTTAAGAAAATCCGTAGTAAGAACTGTATAAATGTATTGTTAAGTTAGATTTGCTAGTCTATGTCTGAGTCAATAAAATGTACATAGTATTCATTATCATAGGCGGTCTAGGCCTAGTAGTTCGGGTCGTATTCATATTAAATAGTTCGTGTCGGTTGTTTTCATTTCATTTATTAACCTATTTTCGACCTGGTTTAGTTTTGTGTTCGGTTTGGTTCATGTCACTTAATTTGTGTTTGTTTCAAGTCATATTTTTATGTCGACCCATTTTTCGGAGAGAAAAAGGTGAGTTGTGTAAAAACTCTTGATTTTCGGGTCTGGTTTCGTATCGACTTATTTTCCAGATAAAATAGATGGTGAGCAACTATGGAGAGGGCAAAGACGATGTGTGACGGACGACGATGAGAGGCTGATAGGGTGACGGCAGACAATGGAGGTTGAGAGGGTGACCAGTGACGGCAAATTGAGGGTGGAAGTGAGGGCTTGAGGCTAGGTTTCCTACTTGAAAAATGAAAACTCTCATTCTACGTTTTTGCGTTTCAACTTCATTATTTAGCTTTTTTTTATTTATACATTGTTCTTTAATTATCTTTTAGTCATTTTAATTATCAAATGAAAATTTTGAAATGCCGTCAATTTTTTGATTGTAAATTGTAGCCGCCAATTATAAACTTATTACTTATAATTTGTTAATAATTTTAAAGTTAAATGTCTTTTTTTGTTTTGTTAATGTTATTATTAATATTGTGTTAAAAATGTCACCTATAGGTTATCGTTTTTGTATCGATCATTTTCAAGTCATCTCGTTTCTGACCCAATTTAGTTTCGTATCGTGTTGGTGTTGACATAGGAATGCTTGGTTCGGGTTAAGTTGCGTATCGTGTCAAGATTTGTCGGCCCTAATCGTTGCTGAGCTTTTTTTATTATTATTATAAGTTTATAACATAAACTTGTATGTTGTAACACAAGAATTACATTAAATATACAATGTAATATATTAATTTAAAGAACCTTTATACCAAAGTTTAAAGGCCAATGTATTAATTTAACGGATAAATAAATTAATCTAATCTTTGTACTAACCCTGCAGCCCGCTCGAGATCCTATGGATCCGAACCAACCTTTTTCTAAGGACCGATACGTAGGTAATGATTACCTCTCTTGACTGCCTACCACCCCCAAGGTGTTTAACTAGGAAATGATTGAACCCATGACCTTTAGGAGGATAACGGATGTTAGGATCAAAACGCTTACCACTAGATGGCGGCCAATGACTCATCCAACCTCCCCCCTCTCCCACAACATTTTTTTGCATGTTGTGGGATTCGAACCTATGACCTCACTTTGATACCAATTGTTAAGATCAATGCACTTACACTAGGCCAAAAGGAATTCCTGATTGTCAAGACACTACCTCTTTCTTATATATTAAATAGCGTAGCTCGCCCATGAATCGAATTATTTCAGAGATGTTATCTCATACCAACAACAGACCACCTTATCACTATATCACGTTGTCGGTAGTACCTAAAGCTTGAGTTTATGTGTTTGCAAAAGCTATTATTGACATTCTTAATGGTTTGTTTAAAACAATTTAAGTATTCATAACTTTTGTTATATTTTCGATTTTACGTCTAAACTAGTTTGTATTTAAAAAGGGCCAACAATGAATTGTGTTATAAGTTGGTTAACATGTACCAAACTTTTATAAACCTTAATATGAGGTATTGTACAAATTCGGAGGAAATAGTAGCAACAAATAATAAAAGTCGAGCATTTAGCCAGCTCAGAGTAATATCAAACCTCCAAAACGTTTAAAATAAAAGGTTAATTATATTTCAGTATAAAATCTAAAACGTTTAACATAAAAGTATATAATAAACGTTAAAAAAATCAATGGAAAGTAGTTTTCCTTCATGCCTCGTAAAGCATACCGACCTCTATACGTTGTGGAAGCGGGACTCCTAAAGTAGGAATCCCCGACCTACAATTACTATGCATGAACTCATAAAACGCAAGCATGAACCTATCGAACCATGTACAGTTCTTACTTATATGGAACCTCGTTTTCCCACGAACATGAACAACAGTAGCATGTCGTGCCTCACTCAAATCCATCATTTCTTGTTCCTCTGTTGGATTCTCACTTGAATACTGCATTATATGATCCTGTAAGCTATGAATAATTTGAGAAACAAAATCCCCTTCAAGACTAAGGGAATCTGCATACCCATACTGAATCAAGCACCCATAGACACCTTTGAGTCCCAATCTCTTTACAACAAACCGCTCTTTAGGTGCAACTTTAGGAACCAACAAATACCGAAGTGTTGTAAACACGGTAACCTTGTGAATGGATCTCATGTTCTTGACATAATGACCTAAAACCGGGGTGAACCCATCTTGAATATTGGTGTAAAAGAAGCACAGCCCGGGAACCCGTTGGACACCAGGATCAGAAAGTAGAATTTTGAGGCGATCCATGTCTATTTTGTGGTTTAATTCGTATTCCATTTTTCTTTGCCTTCCGTAGAACCAACCAAACATAATGAAAGCAAGGATTAATGAGATAGCGAATGGAATCCAACCACCTTCTTTGATTTTGGTGAAAACTGAGCTCACATAAATACCTTCCAGTGTTAAGAAGATGAAAGAGAAGAGGGCAATGAGAATTGGAGGTGTTCCCCAAATCACAATCATAACCAATGTTAGTAATAAGGTGGTGATGAGCATCACCAGGATTATAACAACACCTGCAAACAACAATACATGATTGGTACATACTAAAAAAGCACAAGTAAAAAGATTGGACTTTTTATGCAATGAAAAAACATTGTAGGGGACATTTGATCAGCTCGACCCATTCAACAAATTTGAGCGGTTTCCTTCCATAATGGGTCGAAATAGCCACTTTTATACAATCAAACTACAGCAAAGTAGACTTTTGCTTTTATAAAAAAATTAATATCCAGGTTTAAGGAAAATCTTCATATATCAGAACTTGTTGAATATGTTTCTTATATTTTCAAGCCCTGACTCCAATGTCTCACAAGAAATCCTTTGTCCAAGAATGGTTTATGTTATATTTTGTCCCCAAACCTTTATCACCAGTAAACATGAAAGAAAGAAATTCTGCAGATGCAATCTATTTTAACTTTGCAAAATTGAAATGCAAGGATTGAGGGTATACCAAAAGCGTTTCCAATTTCTTTTCCATCCCCGAAAATAAGTATGACACCAACACAAAGAAGCATGAGGGCGTAATTTGTTTCTGGGGAGTAAACCTGGCCTTCACTGCTGGAGGATGTATGAACAATTTTGACCCGAGGGAAATAATCCAATACAACAGATTGTTTAATAACGGAAAAGGTGGCCGATATCAGAGATTGACTAGCAACAATAGCTGCTGATGTGGCTATAACAAACATTGGCCAATATATCTTTGTGGGTATGAACTTGTAAAAGCCGTCCACATGGTCATTAGGGTTCTTGATCAAGTAAGCTGTCTGTCCCGCATATGTAAGAACCAATGATGGGTATATAAAGGATAAAAAGGCAACCTGTAAAGGGTCAGGGAGTGTTATAAGCAACTTTTTTTCTTTTTTGTAACTAAACTAATAATAACCACAGGTGACGATTTCGACCCATTGACTTATACCGGGGTCGATTTTAGGTTATGTTCAACCTACGATGGTTAAATGGGTGAAATCAAAGCTAAAAAGTAAACATGTCAAACAGGTAGAAAGTTTCCCAACATGCCTTTTTGATGCATAAAACGTCGTAAATCATTCCATTCACATAATTAAATTTATATTGAAATAATATAAATTTAAACCATACATGACACACGAAATATCAATGAAAATGATGAATCCTAGAGAAGAATATTTATGACCCCGTTTCAACCCCTTACAATAAAAACCCAATTTCTGAACCAAACCCGTTAGCCAAGGTGTCAATTGCCACCTCTAATGGTAACAAAAGATTAGAGGAATACCTGAATTGACGGCCTGTCAAAATGACCAAGATCAGCAAACAATGCTTCGGAACCTGATTATATAAAAAAGAAAAGATATACACTCTGCTTTATTCATCAATATATTTTGTTTAATATCATATGTTCCCTCTGTTAAACAAATAAACAATCATAACTTTTTATACTAACTAGTCTTAGGTGACTGAGAGAAGAAACTTATGAAGGAAAAGTACCTGTAATACAAAGGACCATACCATTAAGCAACAGCCAGCCCTGATGGCCATTTCTTGAGAAAAAGTTGATGATGTAGTGTGGTGATATTGCCTTAAAAATAGTAGGATAATGATGTATGATATTGTAAATACCAATCATCGGAGTCGTCAACGTCCATATACCCATGATTGGGGAAAAGAGAAAGCTCACTCGTGCAGTACCATATTTTTGAAGCAAAAACAGAACAACAAGAACTAACGCAGACAGGCCTTCCACCAGAGCTGAAATATTAACAAAGCATAAATGCAGTTAAAATATCAAAGAATCATCTTAAAATACAGAAAAATTAGATATTGTTTGGTAACCTCAAGGAGTTTATAGAACTTACATTTGCTGAATTTTGGAAAAGGGCCCCTGATGCCTTCCATTGCTGACAACACTGATTACAATTTTGGACAGATAAATGTTTTAGTTGGTACCTTCATGTCTATGTGAAGATAAATGGTTTATTTTTCATATTTACTGTTTGAAATAGTAACAAAAATAATTTGTAAGCATTCCGATAGGATTATATCATATATGCAAACAAACCTGAGATGGCAGGGGTAAGTATACCATCACCAATTAACATACACATGCCAAGTATTGCTATGTAAAACAATACCCTCCTGGCAATCAAACTCCTCTCGATAAATATCCCAAGCTTACTTTGCTTTTTTAAGACTTGATGTAAGTTATTACGTGAAAGATTTGACGGAGAATTCACACTTCTTGAAGTAATAGCTCCAATCTTCATGTGCCTGCATAGTAATGAATATAGAGCAAACGTACCACCTGCAAGCACATCATTCACAAATCTAAACTTCTCCTACCACGACCGTAAATTCTTGATTAAACATTTGAAGCAGCTTGAAATACAATAACAATTAACATTTAACTAAATTTTTTCCAACAAAAAAATCAGAATTTAAGAAGTAACTAAAGAGAAAACCCATGTGGGCGGTGGTGCTTCAAATCTAGTCAGATAGAGAATGAGTTTCTGATCTCCTGATCAGTGCATAAACGGGTTGTGCATGTGCATGCATACTTTAAAAAAACTTGTAAAATGTTTGAAGTCCAGAAACATAATAAATAAAAATGTGTTGCCAAAGTGGAACACATAGGTACATACCTTCACCCTGATCATCAACTTTCAAAGCTATACATGCATACTTGACAACTCCTATTAAAGTAAGAGTCCAAAACATGATGCTGTATATTCCTAAGTAGTCCTCTTTTGTTGGAGACTTTAATGCCATTGAAGGATAAACATAAAGTGGAGAAGTCACAAGCCCTCCAAACACAACTCCTAATGATTTGTAAGCAAGCAATATAGTGCTCCCCCACAGATTAGTAGTACCCTATGTTATGTCCAAAAATACAATAATGATTGTAAGTACAATCCAAAAAAAGGGGAAAAATGAGCAATAGTACCCAAAAAATATGATAATTTGGAAGTCAAAGAAATATACAAAGGGTGTGAATATCTTTCAAGATAAAACAAGCTCACAACTACCATAAAATTCTAGAACTCCAATTTCGACGACAAATTCACAAGACCTAATTTCAAACTTTCAAGTTCTTGTTCATGGTTTCCGGTTTAAATACTTGCCGTACAAGTCTTTACAAAATCCTTTCTGAGTTTTCATGGATCCTACAAAAGGCATTGTTGTAGTGGGATGGCCCCCTTTATTATGTGGTTAGAGGAATTTTGGCTTCATTAAATTATAGATTACGGAAAGAATAGCATGACAGACAATAAAATTTGATGAAAAAGAGTGTGGCCTTTTTGCAATTGATAATAAAGGCATTAGACCTCTGTTATTTCTACATCATTTAACAAGTCAGCCTATGAGGAAGAATTCTTAGGCTTTTTCTTGATTAAGCAAAGATCTATTGTAAAGATGAACCACCTAAGCTATGATCTGTGCTTTATCAGAAAATTTCAACCCAAACAACAAAACACAAGAGAATAAAAAAGTATGTCTGGTTGTAACCACAAAAGATAGATTCATCGTTACATTTTGCACAAACTATCTGTAGTTTTTTTATTAACTTGTAGGAAAACCTAAAACTTTGATGAATTTGAATTATCTAGTTTTTTTTAATGGCTAAACACACATACTCTCTAAACCTAAACCTAATTATACACCATAATGTCCACTACGGGACTCGAACCCACAATCTTGTTGGACACCAAGATCACCAGATACCAATGGGCTATAAACCCTTTGGTATTTGAATTATCTAGTGGTGAGCTTCAGCCCAAATAGGAACAAAACTGTTTCAGAAGGAGTGTTTTCCCTTCATAATTTAGGGAAATGTTATACACTACTTTCGGGTTTTTTTCGTATCCTAATATCTTGTGAAAAAACTTATTTGAATGTCACCTTCAAGTTCAATTTTATTATGGTTGACCAATCATATAAAACACGTGACTAGGTCATCTGCTGTCAAAGAACATCATATCTCACTACAAAAAATCAGGCAAAAAGGATGCATAAATCTGGCATCGTTTCCAACAAAACTTAATTTGGCTAAACAATTTCACTGATTTAACATTTAAACTGTGCAAAATTATACATGTTCTGAAAGTCAATATCCATTGTATCCATAAAACATGCATGTAAGTTTAACCACATCATATTCATAAAAACTTAAAGCATTCATAGTTGATTCAATTGGAGACAGCATGCAATGTTTGAACGCATCAATTAGGTGAAATAATAATAATAATAACAGTGTAAGAAGGTCTGCAAATATAGTGGAGATAGAAAGACCTGTTGGTTGCAGGAGGCGGAAGAAGGTGAAAATTGAATACGGTTGGCGGTGGTGGTGGTGGTGGGGGGATTATCGACGACGGCAACAAGAACCTCCTTATTCGGAGCTACTGTGTGAATGTGATCCATTCGAGACTTGCTGTCACGTAACTCCTGCTACTACCAGACTCCTGATTACCTGCCTTCACTATCGTCACAAAAAGCACACGCCCTTTTCCCCCCTAATATAGATAATTTGTAATTGGGCCTTCACCCGGGGAATTTGACCGACATAAAAAGATTAAACCTTTCGAGATATATCAAATTTACTAATTCTCTTTCTTTATTTTCTTAATTAATTTTGATACTTGTATTAATCTTGTGAGTAGAAAAAAAAGTAGAAAGATATATCACTTCTCATAATCTATATCTACGTTACTTAATATTAAACTAAAAAAATTCAAATTAACTTTTCCTTAATTATCTCTAATTCAACTAATCATATTGTTTAATTTCACCTCAATTTTGACTTTTTTATGAAATTAAACACTAATTTTGACTTGATGCAGTAAATTTGAAATTGAAGAATTGAGAGAGAGTTCGATGAAAAATCATGAGAGGGTTGTATGAAACATGTAAGGAAGTTTAATAAAAATTTTATATTAATATAATTATGTTGGGGAGATAATCACTTCACCTCAATAATCAACTCTGTGTATTAAGAAATATAGAATTTGATGATAACCAAACCACACATTCAGTATGACTTAGAAAGTATTCAAACATGTGTTTTTTTTAATCAGATTGTTGAAATTTTACTAAGTATGGAAACATCAGCCGAGAAACAATCCCTGCTTAAGGCATCAGCCGAAGGACATCAACTGAGGAACTTCAGGATGAAAAGACCAAGTGTAGAAGACCATCAGCTGAGCGTTTACAACCATCAGCTGAGCAAAGGACTTTGATCATCTGAGAGATTCAAGACCATCAGCTGAGTGGAATATAGATCAGCTGAGGCCACTTACATAAGCTAAGTAAGTCTTACAAAACACAAGTCTTCATCTTACATAAACTTATCTCTTTAAATGATCAGCTGAGCATACTTGATCAACTGATCATATAAATAGATGAGCTTATACATTACAAGTATAACTGTTTGTTCAACTGAGCATCTATATGATCAGCTGAGCATCAGTTATGAACTAAGCCTTTGCAAAATGATCAACCGATCATTTCCTTCAACCGAGTGGTATAACTTTAGTACTTAGTACAATCTGTTAACCGAGTCGAGCAAAATGATAGATATGCTCACCTTTTCAGTTTATACATTTCATATATAAAAGGCAGAGCATGTGTTGTTCTATTATGCCTTTAGATATTTGTTTGTAAAAGTACAAAGCACTTTTTGATCAAACATGAGACAAAAAGGATAGATCTTATCCTCTGGAAAAGGAGAAAGATACTTTTAAAGATGAAAATCTCGAAGATTTGTTACCTTAACTAAGTATGGCCGGCAATTCTATACTTGTTAAAGTCAAATCTGAAAGAAGAATGACTGTTGATAAAAGTTTAATCATGAAAAAGGAAACTTAAACTTCCTGGGCAAAAAGCACAAGAACTAATATTATTTTAATGTTAGTGGGCATTAGTTTTCTGAAAAGCAAACTTACTTTACGCAACCTTGATTAAAGTAAGTCTACTTTTCACCTACTAACTTTACAAATATAATATTATTTTCTTTGGCCCTTTTGTCTCCATTCTCTTAGCCATCTAGACACGCCAAAGCTTCTATAAATTCCCATGCATGGTGGACATGCAAAGTACTCTTCTACACAATACAACAACAATCTCATAAGTTGAGAAAAATAGTATAGAGTTAGCAAATTGTGTAGAAACAAACTTGTTCATGTGTTGAACACTCTTAAGCATTAGTTGTTTTAGAGTTAGCTTGTCTATGTGTTAGACAAATTAGTTGCCACCTTTTATTGTACTTAGAATTTCCGATTCTAGGACATGTAATTCTTGATTCATAATCAATAAGAATTATATAAGAGTATAATCCTATGTCTTTAATTTTAGAAGCTAAAGTTTGTATTCAACCCCCCTTCTACAAACATTTATTGTTGCGTACTCAATCAGGGACTAACAACCTTCTATAACCAATAGAATCAAACCCTAATCAAATACAAGGTCAAAAGGGGTCAAAACATAGTTTTTGGAGGTTACAGGGTAGCTCGCGCCGCGAGGCAAGGGAGCTCGCACCGCGTAAAATCTCTAGAAACAGCACCTTACGCAGGCCAGCAGCCTCGAGCTAGCGTGAACAATAACATTTTACTTGTTTTTCAATACACAATCGACCAAAACTCCATTCTATTGACCCAACACTTAGTTACAGCATACCAAAGACTCAAATACACTACCAAGTATACTTAACATCACCATATAACATGCCCTTGATAGATCAAACTATAATTTTCACCATATAACCCAATTTTGACCCATTTGCTACAATAATGACATAAATCAACACAAACCAACCACATTCATGATATATTGCTAAAATCAAACACAAATTTCAAGTTGAAACTTACTTGATCACCAATCTCAACTTGCTAGCTCTTTCTTTGCTCCAAGCTCCAAAGCTAGAAGAAAACTATGGAATTCAATCAAAAGTAATCAAACCCTACAATCCACAAGTTTTTTTCCTCTTGATTTCTTCTTTTGCCTTGAAAACCCTTCCCTTGCTCTCTCTCTCTTTCTCCCTTCTCGATGGTTCCAGCCTCAAATGGGCTTTTAGCCCATTTATTGAGTCAAGAGACACTTACACACACATTTACACTTTAGGTCCTCCCATTTATCTATTGTTTGCACTTTTAATCCTTAAAGTTTCACCCACTACACACATATAACCCTTAACTCAAACATTTACATCACTAATAATAGAAGCTTTAGTCAATTGTACCTCGTGCCTTATTAATCACTCTCATAAATGATAAAATTTTCAAATTATTTATAATATACTATAATTTCTTTTACCAACATATAAAACACATTATTAACCGATTTTGGTGACATTCTAAAATTCGGAATATTACAATCTTTCATTTGCAATGGGTTTATCTTTCAAAATTGAAATCATACATATCGATATAGTGATTTTAAGTCGCATGTAGTGGTTTTAAATAAGATGCAATGGTTTCTAAATGAGAATAATTGACTCCTTCAACCAAGATGCAGTAGTTTCAAATGAACTCTAAGTTTGTTTAGACGAGATGTAGTAATTTTAAGATGGATGCCGTGATCTTGTAGACAAGATGAGTGTTTATAGTGTTTTAATTTGATGTATTTAAATAGTCTTAAAATACAAACGCTACAAATACTGCATCTTGTCTACAAAATCACAGCATCCAATTTAAAATCACCGCATCTCGTTTAAAAAACATAGTCTCCTTAAACTACTTCATCTTGATTGAAGGATCCAATGGTTTCTAATTTAAAAACTCTCAACATCTTCTCTATAGAAATACTACATCTCATCATTTGTGTTGCTCATTACTCCAATCTTTTAAACAATCGAACATAAATGCTCGTCCTTTTATCGTTCGTGTTCGTTTATTTGTTTGGCTAATGTTAAACGAACGAATACAACACAGAAATCCGTTTGTTTATCCGTTCGTGCTCGTTTATTTGTTCAGCTAAAGTCAAGCAAACGAACACGAACAAGCCCCGTTCATGTTCGTTTACAGCCCTAATCTTGATTGAAAGATTCAGTGATTTCTCATCTAACAAACACTGAATCTTACCTCTACCTCTTAAATAATTTTGTTGTAATAGATCTTTAAACTAATTATTACTTTTTAAATACTAAAACAAATAAATACCACAAAAAGAACTCCCACCGCCACATGAAGATTTAATTACAATCAATGTTGAATATATCTATATGCATATCTATACTATCTATAAAGTATTTACACATTTTAAATCTCTTAATTTTTAAGTAAGTTGAAATTACTTTATTACCCTAACATCACAAAATATATTTGATAGTAATGCCATAATTAGAGTAGAAATTAATTTGAAAACTATAATGCAATCAATATCTTATATATTGTTTGATTTCCAAATCAAAAAATTGAAATTATCATGGATTGTAAATCGACATATAAATTAGAAATTATTCAATGTCAATATAGTGTGTGAATATTATACCCCTACATTATCGAAAACAGGCATATTATAGACTATGAATTATTTGCGGACCGCATTACGCGGGTACCGTGCTAGTATAGATTAAAGAATTTGCCGTATTCCACCGCCTAAAGCCAAACACCCCGTTCGCACGTTCGCAAATATATTTGCGTTCGTAATGGATCCTTTTACTGTGTGGGTGAGCCCAACTTTGTCTCTACATAGCTACGCCTCTAAATATGGTGTGGACATACCATCTTTTATCTTAGAACAGTTTGGCATGTAAGATTTCAAAAGGTTAGAAAGGGCATATATGATATTTATAAACTAGGTATGAAAAATATGATATTTTGAGTTTTAAGAATAGAGCTGTCTTATGGAACGTGTAACATGGGAAATCCACCCAAGGCTCATGATTAGTAGGGGGTTATTATTTTTAGATATGTTATATATTGTATATTGTAGCCCATTCTGTTTAACTAAATCTAAATTTTGGAGGAGAAAGAAAAAAAGGGTAATCGTAAACACATAAAATTCATAAAGATTAAAAGGAAAAACAATTACATTCAATAGTGCACATAAGTTAGGGAGACGGCGTTTCAAAAATGAGCAGAAATTAAATGTTCAATTGCTAAAATCGTGTGGTTGTTTTGAAAATATAAGAAATCATCGATTCCTTGACAATTGTCTGCGAGTTTGTGAATTTGTGAAGAAACAACACAAAATTGTTTGATTACTTGGCTATCTGGGATGAAATCACACAAATGTTTTGGGAAGAAGAAACAAAATCAACAATTGCAAAATAAGATGGTTGGTTGTGAAGACAAATTTGATCAAGGATTATATTTCACTACTATGTTATCATTCTAGCTTCTAAGATATGTGTAAACTTTCTTTCAATTTGTGTTCCTTGATTCATACTTTAGTTCTTATTAACTGGTTATCATGTAAATACTTGGCATTCATATTGATTAGTATTTTCTCGCCCGTGTGTTGCAACGAGTTCATAGAGACTTTCAAACCTTATTATCATAATAAAATATACAACTAGAGTTAAGTTTCTCTCATGTAGTAGTTAACCATGATCTATCATGTTTTTTACAAACATTACAGTTAGACATACAAATGGATTTATTCTTGACTTAAAATAAGAAACTCATTTTGATGTTTATGAGAGAACATAATAATTTATGTTTGACCACAACATGAAAGGACTTTGATACATATAATTAGGTTGGATAGTATTAATATCAATAATTATATGGTTTAACATGCAAATAATGATAATAAGAATTGACTTTTTCGTTTTCGAATTAAGGTTTATATTTACGTCTTTTAAATACCACTTTAAAACGTACAATAAAGTAAAATCATATTAAACAAATAATTAATACAAAGTTTGTAGGAAAATCGTAAAGCATATCTGAGGATTATTTTTAAAACATGATGATGTTAAGATGACTCCGTGATAAGTGATTAAAATACATATGCTTTTTCACTTTTTTATGACTTTATCTTTTGAAATAGTTATTAAACCTCGTAAATAAGTAAAACGAGTTGATTAATACCCGCGCGTTGCAGCGGGGCTTTGGTGTGAATAAAATATAAAACTAACGTTCTAACACAAATGCTTATAAAAAACTAAAACATTTAGAATTGTAATTCACTGTTTGATCATATACAAATCGATTAGCTTTTACTTTTTTATTGCATACAACGTAAGTATTATTAATCGTTACAATAAAAAAATGTTAAAAAGACAAAAAAACACTCTAATAGAACTATTCTAATTTATAAATAATAAGCATAAATATTTTAATTTAACATTATAAAGTTGATAAACACATATGCTAGAGGCTAGAGATTCTAAATTAAGTGGTTATCTAACTGTTGACTTCTAATGTACCAAATGACATGAAGTGAAACAATGTACCAAATGACATTAGGTTGTTATATGTTGATAAACACATTATAAAATGCTAATAGATATGTAGGTGAAAGAAAAATAACTAAATGACATGAGGTTGTCTAACTGTTGACCTCCAATGTATCAACAAATTTCTTTTATTGATAATATTATAATCAAACATATATTATAATTATAACTAAAAGAGGTGGTTATTTCATATAAGAAATTGGTGTCATACATTATATAGTTATACAAAAGAATTATTTTTTTCTATGAAAGAATCAAACTATTCATTAAATCAATTCATTTTAAATACGACCGTAGAAAAAGAAAAATTAACAAATAGGTAATACTTGTTTCAATATGGTTTTAATCGTTAAATTTATTAAAAAAATTCATCTAATACTATTTCATTTTATTTACCTAATTAATTAATGTAATTGAAAACAAAAAAATACACGAAAATAAATCAAAAAGTAAATAAAAAGAAAAAGTCGGGAACATAGAAATAATATTTTAAAACACGTATAAAATTAGTCAAAATAAAACAATTCAATGAAAACCAAAATAATATAAAAATAGGAAAAAAGAAATTACACTAACAAAGGAAATGAAAAGAGGACCGAAAACAATAAAGAAAATAATATTTTAGGTGGAAAATATAATTCTTTATAAAATTCAATGGCATTTATGTCATTTGGTAGCTTTGAGCAAAAGAAGGGGAAAATATAGCAAATCTGCTTATGGGATTTGAACCTTGGTGGAGGGTTGCAAAAGACAGCTTTACCACTCCATCCAAAACATTTTACATGATTTAGTTGTAGATAGATTATATATAATATAATGTTTCACTAAAGGACAAAAAAACTATTGTTCATATTTCCAGTAATATGTTAGATAGTATAATGAGTTTGTTCATATTTCCAGTAATATGTTAGATAGTATAATGAGTTTGATATTAGTCGCGTGTTGCAGGGAAAAAAATAATAATGAATAATATTAAAAGTAACATTTAAAAGTGAATACTTGGAATAAAGTAGATCAAAATCTAAATAATTAGAATTGAATATATAGTGAAATTCCTTAAAAATTTATTACGCATTCACATCATTTGATTCAATATCATATATATACCTATTAACTTTTTCGTACTACGTCAACATAACATATAGTTATTAATCTTCACCATTAAAGAAGATTTTCACAAAAAACAACTTTTGGGAGAAAATTGTTTAGATACTATTAGCAAAGTATTAAAGAGATAAAGAAAAATATAAACATAAAAAGGAAAAAAAAAAGCTCTTAACTTTTGTAGAAAAAACAATAAAAAAAAGGTATGATTTGAGATTTGAACCCATGTTCTAACACCTACCACTCCATTCACTTAGTACTTTAGTTAAACTTTATGGTATCATATATATATATATATATATATATATATGCAAAAGTTTAATATTTATGGTGTCATATATATATATATGCAAAAGTTTAAACTATTACAATCATGAAATACTACTGTTTCATGACTGAAATATTAAAGAAAAAAAGTCACAACTTCACATTTTTTTTATATTTCAGACATGAAATGCTACTCTTTCATGACTGAAATATCAAAAGAAAAAAAAATGAAGCAAATACTTTTTTTCCTTTGATATTTCAGTCATGAAACAATCGTATTTCATTACTGTAATATCAAAAGGAAAAAATTGAAAGTAGTACTGTTTCATGACTAAAATATCAATGAAAAAAGACACCGCTTCGTTTTTTTCTTTGATATATCAGTTCTGAAATGCTACTGTTTCTTGACTTTTTTTTCTTTGATATTTTAGTCATGAAATACTACTACTAGTTATAAAGTTTCGTTTGAACCTCAATCTCCCATTCTCATTTAATTTCTCATTCTTATTTGAACCTTCCCCTATATATATATATGGTTCAAACGAGAACTGTTTTTCGTACGAGAACCAATCTTGGTGATTCAAGTGGTAAGTGAAATTCATGGATGAAGAGCATGGGGGTATTGAGTGTGGGTGAAATTCATGGATGAAGATTGTGGGGGGATTGAGTGTTGCAAGGTGCATATAAGGAATTCATGGGTGGGCAATCCAATTGAGGGGGGGGGGGGAATTGGACGGTTAAGAT
>JAUEJL010060502.1:0-18558 GCA_032274825.1 Drosophyllum lusitanicum | reverse complement strand
TCGAAGACGGGAAGAAAGTGAGCGAGCGGCGAAATCGACGACGGGAACAAGGGTTGTGAACGACGGGGAACAAGGGCTTAAATGGTGATGTGAGACCGGCATGGCCAGCATGGGCAATACCTAGATCTGGTGCTACTTCGGACGTTGACGATGGTTCTAAAATTAATTAACCAATGTCTAAATGTTATTGCTAAGTTTTTTTGGTGTCTTTTGATGTAATTATGGTTGTGCAGATGTCTAATTCCTGCAAATAAATATACTCTTGAGCTTATTTTTGGCAATGTGATTCCTAGCTTTGGTTATTTGTTTATTAATGTATTGGTATTTTTTTACTTGGATTATTATAATAGGTAAAAACAAGTTTAAGATTTAAAAAAATAAGTAAAATAAAATTTAAGGTTTAAATCATTTAAAAACAAAGATTAAGATTCAAACCTAAAGTTTAAGATTTAAATCATTTAAAAACAAAGATTAAGGTTCAAACCAAAAAAGAAGTCAAAGTTTAATGTTTTTTTCATTATTAACTAAATATTTTTAAGTCATTACCGACATTATTATTTCGATTGACGGAGTTTTAGAGCTCCACTTACACTATATTCTCCCCATTTTCTAGGGTTCTTATTTCAGTTTTCCCGAACAGCAATGTGGAGATCGATAAGAGTATTAACAATCGCTTTTGTGATATTAGGGTTAGCTTCATTACCTATGATTCAGGGAATGAGGTTCGACATCAAAACAGGAGCCACAAAATGCATAACGGAGGATATTCAATCGAATTCGTTATCGGTCGGGAAATACACCATCATCAATCCAAATGAAGACTATCCTTTGCCTGATTCCCATCGCATCACCGTCAGGGTCAGACCCCCCGCCCCCTAAATGTAAATGAAAGTGATTTCGATTGTTTTTCATTACTGTTACAGGACTGTTTGGATGTGTCTTTTCCGTTTTTCGAATTGATTATGAATTAAAAAAAAAAGCGGTCAGAATAAAGAATGATCAGATGCAACAAAATGTTTAGCCGTAGATGGTTAGGTAATTTCAGGAGGGAGTGTTTGGATTATTGCACTTAAGAATTATATAAAGATATATAATTGCACCTTGCAACAAGATGATTAATGGGGAGATGGGTGTCAGGTAGGTCTGCTATATGGTTGGTTTCCTATGACCACACCCTTTACTCCATAGGGCCTTCTTTAATATGTTCATAGCCCAAAGTACCCAACACCCTTATGGAATAAGGACTTGGTATGATTTAGAATAAGAAAATAAGCCGACTTTATAAACCTAAAACAAAGACCCCATAAGTGTAGATTATTACATTAGTTAACATTTACCAGAAGATCAGCTTAGCATACTTATTCTTTACCGGCAGATCATCAATGCTAATATCGGCAGTAAAAATACTAAAATCTGACTGCAAAATTAGTTTTTTATAAGTTTTGGCACATCTTGACTCTGCCTTATACTGTAGTTTTAGTATATATGTAGGCCATTTATCTATCTTTTTTTTTTTCATTAGGGACACCCAGCTTTTAAAACTATGTTATATCTGTATTCAGTTTCGCTTATTAATAAATCTAGCTAAAAGCATACTATTATACTAAATGCCCAAAACTTTCTCCAATCTTTTTTACTTTACAAATAAAAAGTTTAGCCTAGTGTTTTTTTCTTTTTAAAAGATTTAAATGTTATCGTCATGATCCAGCAAGTTAGTGGCCGCATTTGGTATAAAGGAAACTTGATACATATCAGAGCGACTTGTAAAGTAGTTTCAATAGTTACGTGGTCTAGATAAAAGAAAGGTTGAATAGATGAGTGACCTCCTTGTAAATTGCCCCTAAATTAAAAGCTTATATATATTGGAGATGATTTGTACACAACACTTTTTTGCCATTCACAATAAAAAGTGTATGTTTGGACACAATACCTTGAACACCTGGTTGAGAAAAATAGTTTAAAAAAGTCATGATTGTTGCGTGTGTCAAAAAAGTGTTGTGTACAAATCATATCTCTCTCTCTTTTGAATATTTATTAGATTTTTCTTCGTGAAATCTCTATCCGATGTAATTTATAAACACCATATAATGGTTTTTTTGGGTAATGCACCATCTGTGGCCTCCACCGAGCGATCCCCACCGCAAACATAATTTTTTAATCTTGCCTTCAGTTTCCGTAGGACTGGCTAAAATGGTAGGATACAAGGTTCATTAGAATAGTTCATTTGCCAACAATATGAAGATGAATAAGTGATCTGTTACTACATTGTTTTTTTAGCTAATGAAAGAAACATTCATCAAATTGGGTACTTGCCATAATTATTTGTCAAGTTAATGATATATTTTTTGGTAATTAACTCTAGAATATGTGACAGTCTACATTTTTAAGCTAAAAAAAACCTGTCGTCTGTAACTTATCACATTTGTGTTAATTTAATGTTGCAAATGTGTTGCAATCTGTACTTAAAAGGGAGTATTCATGGATTTGTTGTATGAACTGTTAGCAGCAATTGAGCCAGATCATTCAAAGTTTGGAACATGAGATTCGTTTAGTTCTCCATTTATGTTCAATCTGAAACGGTATCTCAGAATTGACATAAATTTGTTCTCTGTGATTTGTTCCCATATAGATAACCTCACCACTCGGGAACAATTGTCACTATGCGGATCAAAAAGAATTTGGTAATTTTGCGTTTACTGCAAATGAGGATGGTGATTATATGGCCTGTTTCTGGGTTGCTAAACACAACCCGTCTACAACACTAACTGTTGAGTTTGACTGGAGATCTGGTCTGGCTGCCAAGGACTGGTCTAAAGTAGCTAAAAGAGGGCAACTTGAGGTGAGTTTTACTTTTTCATATGTTACTTTAGTCGCTTTTATAGACTCTTATGCTTGTTCCTAGTCATGAGAATGTTTTATGGTATTCTCAAATAAGAGATCCAAGATCATTTCATTGCAGGTAATAAAGTAATATGAGTGACCTCCTTGTAAATTCCATTCAAATAGAAGTTTCATAAATATTGAAGTTTTCAAAACAATCAAACTTTCAACCATCCTTTTTTTTACAGGGTCAAGAGATAAAAGGAGGATCTAAACCCATGACTTCTACGATTATGATTTATAATGGATTAGTCAAATATCGCCATGCTAATTCTTGATGGCATCAATTATGACTTCTGCGTGTTGATTTAGCATGTCAAAGATATATGTGATAGTATCCTCATAAGAAGTGGGGGTCATCCCAAATATCTAGCAATTGAAATTTTTTAGTCCTTTGTGACTATGCATATGATTCATAACATGGAAGCAAACTATTGTAAAAAGTTGAGTAAGACTACTATATCTGCATTTACAGATCTTGTATTGTATTTATTTCTTTTTAACAGATGATGGAACTTGATTTGAAGAAATTGTTTGATACGGTTGCCATCATCCATGATGAGATGTTTTATCTTCGCGAGAGGTGAGCATATAAATGGCTTATTAACCGTAATTTATATATATACATACATAGTTTCGGCCAAATTATGAGCTCTTGATCTATGTGTTTTTATTGTGGAATGTAGGGAGGAATCAATGCAAGTTCTGATTAGATCAACCAATTCAAAGATGGCCACTTTTAGTTTTTTCTCCCTCTGTTGCCGCTATGCAACTCTGGCATTTGAAGACATTTTTCGAGAGGAAGAAGCTCCTCTAGCTTTTCTCTAAACTACGTACGTCTCACCTTGTTTTTTTGCATGGAAGATTCATTTATTTCATTCTTATGTTAGGGTTTTTTTTAAAGCAATTGTAAGAAACAAGAGATTCTTTAGTTTAACTTGTAAAGGGACCGAAAAAAATGAGAAATGATCGAAAAGATCTCGAGGCCTCACTAATCGGGCTCATGACATATTTTATATAGCGAATTGCCAGTATAAGCTAAGCACATTTGTGGAGGCAAAAGCGAGATCTTTTCAATCATTCTCGATGCACAAATGCGAAATCTTTTCAAGCATTATCGATTTGAGCATGTTTGTCGTTGATCATTTTCGTTAATTAAGAGTTGCAGAAAAAATGTAACCAACTATCGTAATGTAATTAGTTGGTATTGCGTTATTAGTAACGTGCAAAGTATGTGTTAATAATTTGTAAATTACACAATTAATATATATTATGAAATTATTAATTTTCTATACGTAGTTAACCAATTTCGCTTACAACCACAATTAACTAAAAAATTACATTAATTAGAAACATGTGCATCAGCTACCAAAATTAATTACATTAATTAGTGTCACGTATTAAATTACATTAATTAAATGTGAAGTATTGCTTGGTTTTATGACTAGCTAAAGTGCCATTTTCTTATGTTATCTTCTTTTTAAGAGAGAGATGGTTATATAATGATCATACACTTTAAAGCAAGATTGATAATAGTGCAGTCGTTCAGGAAAAGTTTAACCGGTGAAAGTACCAGAAATAAATTAGTTTAGGACTCTTTGTTGAAATCAACCCTCTTCACTGTAATCTCATGCAAATAAGTTCTATAACTAAATGTTGTACTTTTTAATGTGTTGATTTACATAAACACACACCATTTGCTCTATCTTTAAATTCTTGACAGGGAACATGATCATTCTATATGACGTGTATTTTATGAGATATGAAGTTTCTTAAGTATTTTGTGCCTTGGTGTCTTATTTGACATGTGAAAATAACTTTCATCTTCTTGATGAGATCATCAGATAACATAATTCTGTAATGATATGTTCATTTATAACATTTAAGGAGTTTGCTCCTATGATGTTTTTCACTATGACTTGTGAGTAATGCTTATTTCATCATTATAAGCCCTTTTGGAGGTTTCTAATAGTCATTTCATTCACCATGCTCAAAAAAATTGAGTGGGAGAGTTGTTTTTTATCAATTGCTTTATATAACCCCAAAAACACTTACCAGAGTGACAATAATTCAATGGTTTTATTGCCTTTTCATGTAGAACTAATCTGGGAGAAATAATGGTCCTTGTTTCTTGGCTTGTACATAACCAAAATTTCTGTACACTGACTTTAAAATACTGTAAATGTTTAAATGAGCATGGCAATAATAAAGATTAAAGAGTTATTGAGTAGCATGGCAATTATATGTGATTTAATTAGAAAATTTTAAGACAATATAGCAGCTTAAGAGAATATTATGAGTTTGTAAAGAAAGAAAATCAGGAACAACTTCTTTGGCATTGATATTGACGAAATAGCTTAAGCAATTAAAGAAAGGTCGTACAAGATTAAAAGAAACAAAACTGTGACGAACAACTATATGTCCTACAAGATCTGCAATGGTTAGACATACATCCCGTACGAACCTTAGATCTCCAATGCTTGAAGAGTATGCTAATATAGTATTATGTAACTTCTTTAAATGGTAAAAATAAGCAATCTTAATGAACTGTTAATGAAGAGAACCAAGTATGAACACCTATTATTAGAAAAGCCCTGACGGATATTACCTTAATTCAAAATACAAGAAAAACAGAATTGAAACATGCTAATTAACAAAATCATAGATGATTTGACGGTAATATGAATTCTTAAACAGAAAAACCTTAAGCCGTGAATCTCTTGATTGTTAAATCTTCAATGAAAATTGTTCTTCAACTCATGAATCAAAAACCCTCACATCGAAATCCCTTTAAAATTGTTGAATTCGCTTCTAATCAAGAATGAATGTCGAACGTGTTGACCCAATTTTGTAACATAAACTTGATTTGAAACCCTAGTTTCGATAAATGGGGTTGATTGGAAGAGGCGAGGGGAGAGGCTGAGAGCAATAGAAAAAATCGGGGGAAGAGATAGGGAGCGTTATAGAAACCGAGGAGGCATGGACACGTGGCAACATTAAGTAATGGGTAAGTAGGCGGGAAAATAAGAAAAAGATAGCTCTAAAAAATTGCCAAGTGTCCTCCATTTACTTATTTATTAGAGTTGGCTTTTAAGTTGTTCATATCTTTTTCAGCATATAGGGCCGAAAGGCCACATATATAGGTAACTCTACAAGGCCATGGATGATATACCGGACATTCGAAAAAGATATGAACACAACATGGAGAAACTTTTACCGGGCATGATGCTCACTCAAATAGCAACCCGTTATTCCTTCCTTGATTTTACCCGCAACAAACATTCCATTCACAAATCCATAAAAACCTCTCATTGAACAGATATAGCGACTTTTGTTTCGCTTTCTAGTTTCTATAGAGTGCATACCCTCCCATAGTCCCACGTGGTAATTTAGCTTCCTCTAGTTTCAGCTAGGAAAAGGATAAAAACAAATTAAATCAATAAGAATACATAAGATAAAGAAAACAATTTTTTTTTAAATATAGACATACTTTGAGAGGCTTGTGGATATTTCTGAAACTTTCCTATCTGTAGATTGAAACTCAAAGGCTTCTTTTTTCCTGTGATCCGCCACCAATTCTGAGGATGAACTTGTACCAGAGATTCAAGTTTTATTTTTAGACCAACTTGTCACAATGACCTAATTAAACATCTACTTGCACACCTTCACGTCTGCACTCTGCACACCGGCATTAAATTCAAAACACCATTAATGACCGTACTTATGGTACCCCAAAATGATTTAGTTATAAGAGGTGAATTGGAAATTCTTGCAAATCAAAGAATACTAAGAGGCTAAGACTTTTAGTAAGTTAAACTAAGTCTTGATACTCACACAAATACAAAATAAATATGAGGTTACTTTTCTAATGCACCAGCATAGTTCAAGACACACACTCAGCCTGTTTATCTATTGAGTTATCTCCATCCCTATATTTTATTAAAACTACAGAAATTTATTACCAATTTACCAAACTAGAGACCAATACAAATTTGTTAGGTCTCCTTGTTAACTTCAATAATTTTCCAATTACATTCCTTTGATTAGCAAAGGAGTAATATTTCTAATTTCCAATTCCAGAACAAAAGTAACAATAATTCAATCCAAAAACTCATAATAACTATCCTTTTTCAACCTCTGTAAACATACATAATCCCGTTAATATAAAATCTTTTCGATACAAAGTAGTGGTAGTCGTTTTGAGTTAATAAAAGTCTAGCCATTAGATTTGACAGGCTAAGTACTAAAAAATTAACTAACTAGACATGACTTGTTTAACAATAAAGTAAACAACTATAAAAGATCTCTTTTCAAGACACCACATCTCTTTCCTCCACACTATAAAAGATCTTCACAGTTTAAAGAGACCTACATTTGAACTTTAAAATATGCGTATTCAATTGCATTTTTGATACTTAATGTTAAAGATTCACATCCATATTTCATAAGCATCCCATTAATCTTTTTCCCCCAAGAACACACACATCATAGTAGCAATTGTAGTAAATGCACTACAATAAGTGTACATATCAGACTTGTTGCTAAGAAACCATCATTTGCAGCTATACAAAGCTACCGTTACGTTAATACAAATCATGAAATTTTAGAAAGACGCTTCCTTTATGCTACTATTCTGCCATTTATGCCCAAACTTGGAAAAAGAAATGCCAAAAGAGAAAACAATAAATTATTAAAAACTAATTTCATTTCAGAGTTGTACATTAAAAGTTTATCTACTGGTGCTAACCTACAAAAGAAATAAATATATAAACAACTTACATCATATAGCCTAAACTTTATCTCAATTGCAAAAATTACCGTAACGTTGATAAAAATTTCAGGAAAATTTTCATAGATCATAAACTTTATATACATAATATATAATCTCCAAGGCTACGTATAATAAAAAACCAGAAATATAAAAAAAACCATTCCTTATGCTTAGTCATTCAAATATTCTTGCATTGTATCAATGGTTCATCGTCTATGTCATTTGTTTTGTTAATTATACTCCATCGTCTATGTCACTTGTTTCAACGATTCATCAAAAAGCTATAGAACATACCTCGCACGATTCCATCTCCAACCTCCATTTGTAGTTAGGGCTTAAACCGAGAAATCGCTTGATGAAAGGCACTGATATATTTTCTTCGAATTATGCATTTCTTTACCGAGATGCATATTTTTTCTCTCACATATAGGAAGAAGAATGTCGAAAGTGTTTGACGAGAACCCAAAAAAATTACTTGATTTGAAACCCTAGTTTCAATTATTTAAGCTCTTTAGAGAGATAGGAAAGACGATGTGAAGTATAAATAACCCTAGTTTCAATTACTCGGGTTGAGAGAGAGAGAAGCGAGGGGGAGAGCATGAACATAAAACTCAGGGGGTGTTTGGTTCGTTGGAATGCTAAGAATTGGAATTGGAATCCTTAGGAATTGAAATCCAAAAGGATTTGGAATTTGAATTCCAATTCCTTAGAAGTGTGTTTGGTAAGAAACTTGGAATTTGTATCTTGCTAGCGTCGGTCGAGACCCACAGTCACCATAACCACCCAACACCACCACCCCACAGTCTCCACAACCACCGGTGAAGCCCTAATCACCGGTCGAAACCCACAATCACCACCACCACCACCGCTACTCCACAGCCACCACAACCACCGGTCGAAGCCCTAATCGCCCATCAAAGATTCTCGCCTTCTGTGACAATCGAAGCCCTAATCAAAGTCCCCCTTCGAAGATTCTCGCTGTCCAAGCCCTAATCTGTGTCATCTAACTCGAGATTCCGACCGGTTGAAGCCCTAATCGCATGGTCGATAGTAAGCAGATGGGTAGAACGAAGAAGGGAACGAAGGTCATCGGAGGGAACCAAGGTTACCGGAGGTCGGAGGTAGAACCAAGGTCGTTGGAGTTAGAACGACGGGAGATAGAACAATGACCGGTAGTCGTATACTCGTCGGAGATAGAATGAAGGTCATCAGTGGCAGGAGGCATGCAGAGGAGGTGAAGGGAGAAGACAGTACTTGTTTGATGGAAAGTGAATTCCATCCAAACTTGGATGAAATGTGAAATCTGATGAAATTTTGACTTCATTTTAAAATCTTTTTTCATACCAAAAATTGAACCAAACAAGAGAATTACTTAGAAATTAAATTTCAATTCCGAGAGGAATGGAAAATGCGTGTTTTTGAATGTCAACATTGAGAGGTCTCTCCTGTCAGGTAGCGAAGAGTGGAGAGTTGTCAGTTGTAAATCTGTACGGAGTAAAGGGGTATAACTGACATTTCATTCCACCCATGATCAAAAATCACCAATAAACAAGGAAAATATATCAAGAAAATAATGCGTTGTAGGGCAGGTAATATAAGATTAGACAGCTTTTGTAGAGTCCCGTAACACACCCCTGACCCCTCTCTCTCTCTCTCTCTCTCTCTCTCTCTCTCAAACACACATTCCCTCTCTCTCTCTCACACACACACAAACACATTCCCTCTCTCTCTTTCTCACACACACACACTAAACACACATTCATTCACGTATGAGAGATGAATTTATCTCAGTGGTACAAATTTGCTTTTTGGTGGAGGGATGAACACGATACCTTCTTTTGATGATGTGCAGTGCTGCTCTTACTTGCTTATCTCTTCATACATAATTTCCTTTCATTTTCCTTCCATTTTTCCCAAAAATAAAAGCTACCTAGCTTGAGATCAACAGGTTTGAATTGAATCAAATATATGTTCTTCAATTCCTTTGAATTGATTTCTTCTTCATGGGTTAATTTGTTTCCTTCTGCTAAGTCTTTGCTCCCAGATTCATTAATTTCTCTGTATGTAAAAGATTTCACCGTCAAAGATTTCATCTTCGAGTTCAAGTTTTAGCTTTTATGATTATGATTTTATGATCTCGTCTACATGATTTTTGGGGTTTTAAATCACAACTGATTTCGACTACTATTTCGATCATAACATGCTTTGATTATATATTGTTCTTTTCTACTATTCACTAACGTGACCCAAAGATCGGACAAGCTGGGCCGGGTTTAATTTCTTTCTAAATTCTTTCTCATCACATCCACTGAAAATTAATCATGTCGTGTGGATCTTGATCTTTTTTCTGAATCGTCTTAATTACTGGAAAAAAAAAAGTTTGAATCTGTAAACCCTACCCCCAAATCTTGATATAAGTAATCGATTTCCCTTTTTCTTGTTCTGTGATGATGTTAATGCTAATGGGTTCTTTGTTATAAATCAAGATTTAGTTGTTAATTTTGGGCGATTACTTAAAAAACCGTAATCACAGCCACATAAAATAACAGTTTTTGAGGTTCTTTATCGCCTTAAAGTTGGATCTTTTGTTTGTGGATGTTGATCTTTCTTAACGATTCTGGTTCTTTCCTTGTTCTATCAGATTTACATAAATAATAAAACCTTTTTGTTGCTTCAAGATCACATAAAATATATATCTGGTCTTATCTAGACAGGTCTACAATCTACAACTAGTACTCTTGGTAATCAAGCACAGTCTGATCTCTAATATCTTTTTCATGATCTTCACATGTTTTGCAGGCTCTAGCTACATGATGACAAAAATGAATGGTTCTTCAAACTTTGAGTTATCTGATGATATATCATCTCTCCCTAAACTAACATGCTTTTAATCAGTTAATTGGGATGCTTTATTTGAAACTCTAGAGATAGAGAGAGCACAAGAAGACAGAAGATAAACTGTAGCAGATGATATCCATTGATGAACATCCACCACCAGATCCTTCATCATCTGATTATCAAAATCAACAACAACAACAACAAGTTTCTCATGAAGCTCTTGCTACTGTTTCAGATATAGATCTGCTGAAGCCAAAGGATGCTAGTACTCTTGTTCATTCAAATAACCCACATCCCAATTTCAGTATAAGGTGAACAAAAAATTGATTATTGTTAATTGTAACTTCTCTTTGATCACTGTAATTTATTTCAAGACATCTTTTTACTGTATCAGATCCACTTTTAATTGGTGATTTGCGTGATTCAGGCTTTCTTTGACCAGTACGTAGGAGCAAGTAATTAGCTAGAATTTCTTGAAAATCTAAAATGACCTTTGGTTTTATTCTTATCAAGATGGGATTTTTTGTTTGACAATTTTGCCCAAGCTATTCTCTTAAATTTCTTCCTTACCCACCTCATGTGAGAGGGTCAATTTCTTGATCACCATCCATTATAGACGTGATTTTATGCCGTAGCTAGCTTGTTAAACCTTTTTCTAGCTAGGTCTCGTGGTTTAATTTCCTGTTTAATAAAATATTGGTTTAATCTACTTCTTGTACTCTGCATAAGATATAGGGGTTCATTTAATTTTTTACGTTGGTTGGTTTACTCTTGTCAAATGTTAACGGTTTTTGGCTGATATATATGGTGAAAATCTTGCAGAGATTATGTTTATGGTTCAAGATGCAAGAAGAATATCGCGCGTAACTGGCCGTTTTCTCATAAAAGTTTGCAACTTTGCTTGAATTTTTGTGTCAATTACAATTTCTTGCCACCTTTCGAGTCTCTTGATTCACTGAGGAGTAATCAATCCGTTAGTACATTTGCTGTTGAGAATCATTTTCCTGATGAAGAAATCGTAACCAACTTCAACAGTAAACCAACAGATGATCGATTCATATCACTGACTTCTTCTTGTGTCAAATCTCAATCTCATCTTGAAGAAGACTTAGCTCACACAAAGTCAAACAGTCAACCCACAGTTAAGAAGTGCAAGTTGGTTATGAAATCGAATTCGGGTACTGATCCAGTTGAAGAGACAGTGGCTTCTAAAGTCTGCCCAGTTTGCAAGACTTTCTCATCTTCTTCAAACACTACTTTAAACGCACATATTGACCAGTGCCTATCTGAGGAGTCAAGTATGAAATCGACTGCAAACCCAAAGATAAAGACGGTTAAACAACATAGGATTAAACCTAGGAAAACAAGGTTAATGGTGGATATATATAAAACTGCTCCACACTGCACTGTTGAGGAGCTTGATAGAAGAAACGGTACAAGCTGGGCTACTAATTCAAATTTTCCTGATCAAGAGTTTGAGTTCCAAGCTGAAGAAAAGAAAGAAGTGCCAACTTTCATTCCTAAAGTTGCTGATCCTGAAGGTGCTGTTTATATCGACACAAATGGCACAAAAGTTCGAATCTTGTCGATCAATAAGTTAGATGATGATAACGGTCAAAAATTACAGAGAGAAGAAAAAGGGTGTAAATTTGTCAAGGGTAAGAAGAAAATGAAAGCTAATGGGCAGAAAAACCGCCAGAAAATTTTGAAGCTTAGTCCTAACAGCAAAAAGTTGAGCAAAAAGGTTAGATTCTTCACTCTTGTAATCTTTTTACATGTAATTTTGTAATTAGAAAAACTCTAATGTTGAAATATGACTTTAGGCTGTTGATTATAAACATGCGACAAGTGGCCAAAAAGAAAATGTTGCTACTTTAGGAAGTCACAAGAAAGATAGAGGTGAAAACCCCATGAAAGCTCAAGCAAATAAGCAGATGGATAATAATATTGTGACTATCACAAGGCCATCATGGGCCTGTTCTAAGCGAACTGGTGTTGCAAAGAAGAGGTTCCCGGTGTTGACAAACCCGAAAGAACGCACCCGTTTATCTGATAGTAGTGAGGATCCTTCGATTATTATTAGTTCAAAGGGTTGCAATAAGTTCTCATCTTTGAAAAAGAATGTATTAGTGTCAGCAAGCCAAGAACACAATGCATCAGGATCAAAGTTTAATTTGAAAAGGAAATTTTCTGCTCTCAAGAAACCTCAAGATTCTTGGAAACAGAATTCAAGAATGGAAAAAGATCCGGGTGTCAAGAAGAAGAAATCAATTGCTTCCAAGAAGTCAAATGGAAATGGTGGGGATTCTTCTTCTGGTGGAGTTGAAAATATTCAAAATATTACTACAGAATCTGCTAGAATTGAAGTCCCATTTCATTCTGACCATGTTGGTATTGATCAGGGAAATAATTTCATGGGTTTGAGAAACTCGTTAGATGACGAATTTGACCCACGAGAAGGCACTCTTGATGACATTTTGATGGGCCATAACACTGAAAAAGAAGAAAATTACTTTGAGGTGGACCCATTAATACTTAATATTCCTGGGCCACCAGGATCCTTCTTGCCTCCTAGCCCTGGTGTAGATGATATGGTAATTTCTGAAGAAGAACAACTTCAAGCTAATTCCTCATTGACCACCACAAGTAGACTTCACTCAAACGAAGACCAGCTAAGTATTCATCATGATCTAATGAAAACAGACTTCATTTCTGATTCTCCGGTTTCAACCGTCACAAGTCCCAGCTTTGCAAGAAGTTGTGACAAGTTATCTTCAAGATTTACCTCCCAACAACATAAGAAATCTGTCAATTCCAGTGATATGCTGGGATCAGTTGATGCAAGCTTCACAGAAAAGAACCCAACTCCTTGTTGCTGCTCTGGAAAGGAGCACCAAGAATCACCTCTTGAGTTAATTAATCACGGTCCTAAATGTATCGACTTCATGCCCAACTTGTTTTCTTTGAGGTTACAACCACCCGAAACTGTGAAATCGGCTGTCGATGCATCAGTCAAGTTACCTGTGCTTAGGCTGATGGGGAAAAACTTAACCGTGGTCAAAACAGATGATGGCGATGATGATGATGATGGATCGATTAAACCTCCTATGGGTCAATATCCTCCTCCTCACCATAAAGTTATCTTTAGCCATAATCAAAATGGTTCAATGCATCAAAGTTTCAATCTCCACCCACCAAATAACTCTAGAAGTTTTGATGATTTATGTTCTGCAAACAAGGAGATAATCATCATTGATGATTCATCTGAAAATGAAGTTGATGCTCGTCATATGTTTAAGGAAAGCTTGATAAGAAACCGCGCTTCTTCTTCCTCTTCTCTTACTTTTGCTAATCCATATAGCATAAATGGTAGCTTTGATGATCAGACTTCATCGCATCTTCGGGAAGTAGTCATGAATGATGGAAATTTTGGCATTAGTACTGATCAAACTCGCTACCCGTTGTCCTCCATATCGAGTGTGAGTTCTTCTACTGCTGCATTCTATCGATCCTCCTCTTAGCTTTTTCGTGACCAACAACAAATTAAAAGATCGATCGAGAAGTTGGAGTTTTAAAGTTCACAGATGAGTTTTCAAATCTTTAGATAAAAAATATATGGTTTTGTTAATTTTTCTTTCTTGTTTGTTAGTTAAAAAGTTGGTGCATGCATGTGAGTTGACTACAAGACTTCTAATTTTTAGGCTTAACTTCCATGCATGGCCAGCCTTACTTAAAACTTATATGAAAGGAAACCTTATATATATATATATATATATATACGTACGATTTATTTTGAAAGCTAGTTAAGAACTTTCTAAATATAGAACATGCTTGCGTGCATCTTGATTTTCTTTATAATTAAAAAAATTTACACGTAAAAGTTGTATTCGTGTGAAATAGTCAACATGTTAATAATATAGTAAATATAATTAGTTTATAATATTTATATTATTAGAATAATATATATGATAGAATGGCTTATATATATGAGGGGGGCTGGGGCTGCTGCTGATTTTTGGGTACTATATATATAGAGAGAGAGAGAGAGAGAGCGCCATAGAGGAGTAAATTGAAGATGTGGCCCTTTTCTTAATTATTCAATACTTTTTGGTAGTTTCTTCCTGTACAATTAATATTCCCCAGCGTCCCAACACTTTTTTATATTCATTATGACAAAATGCATGTCAATAATAATTATTACTATCGTTGAATAAGAAAATAAAAATGCCTTTCAAAAAAATAAGAAAAAAAAAAGTTTTTATACATTTCCTAAGTTTGGCCATCAATGTTAAAAATTATTAAGAAAACATATTTTTAGCTTTTTAAAAAGTTCATTAAGTTACTACAATCTTATATATGTGTGTGTATGATTGTTTTGTATTTATGTAGGACCATTTTGTATAAACTAAAGAGAAGTTCTATATTTTTATATTAAAATTTTAAGCTCATTAATTGAAACTAAATGTTAAAATTAAAAGAGGAAATAATTAAAAGATCGATTTGATGGATTCTTTATGTTATTATTTAGTAGATAAAAAAATAAAGTATGAAAAAATAATTTTTTAAAATTAATGAAACTAGTATAACATTTAAGCGGTATATATTTATGTCTGTGTAAAGAGTAAAATGGTCAAGAAGGATTTAAAATTAATTTTATCTCTTAATTCAAGACCAATTTCACCATTGATGACATCATGATTGTCTGCTGTTGCCACCTCTGATTGCCGGTTTCGACGACTATCATGAACAAAAATATATGGTCCTTTGCATATGTGCAACTCAATATATATAATATTATTGGTTTGCCCATGAGCAACTATAAAAGCTTACACTAAAAAAACCCAGAATTTTTTAACACATTCTATTTGTTATTCTTCTTATATCAGTTTACTAATATCTCTTCTACGTTTGTTATTCTACTTAAATTTTTTCTTCTTCATTATTTAATCAATCACATATATTCAAAGTTAAAAAAAAAGTAAAATAAAAAGTTTCAAAGTCTCAAACGTTACATTCGTAATCATCGGAATAAACTATATAATTTTTATATTTTATAAAATCATATGAGGTGACATACTCACTTTAGTACAATATATATGTTTGTTTCTAATAAATAATAGAAATGAAATATTAAAATACTATTTACAAATAGAAATCAAAAATATAT
Organism: Drosophyllum lusitanicum; assembly: GCA_032274825.1. Classification (NCBI taxonomy): domain Eukaryota; kingdom Viridiplantae; phylum Streptophyta; class Magnoliopsida; order Caryophyllales; family Drosophyllaceae; genus Drosophyllum; species Drosophyllum lusitanicum. The sequence continues at coordinate 2,902 of JAUEJL010060502.1, read as the reverse complement.
ATGCAAAATGAGTACTGGTTTTAATACATATGCAAATCAGCACAAATTCTTATCTTTAATCTTTATATTTAATATATATTAAAAGAAAATGAGAAATGATGTCATTATTTTATTTTTAAATTTTTTTCATCAATTATCTTTTTTTATTTTCTCAAATAGTTTACGAAAGAGTTGTTTCTTCTTTAACATCATAAATCTTTAAAATTTATTTTAATCATCTCTCGTGTTTATATACGAGATGTTAAGATAGTTTAAAAATAAAAGAAGAAAAAGAAAAGGAGAAAAGGGCATGATGAGATTTTATAAGGGGCAAATTACGTTAAAACACAATGAATTTTATCTATACAATCAACTTTATTTTTTTTAAATAATATAACGAACTTTCATAATCCTCACACTATATATGGAAGTTATGACAAAGTTCATTTTATACAATGGTAACTAAACAACAGACACATAAAAAAGTTATTTGAATATAATGAGAGGATTATGAAAGTTTATTGTATTATTTTTAACATTTTAAATTTGATTGTATACAATGATAACTAAGATAACGTTTATTATATTTTCAGGCATATTTGCCCTTTTATAAAAGAAGAATGGTTGAACTCTCTTAATTCTAAAATCCACGATTTGACCCCATTAATACAAACTATGTTTAGATAATTGTCAATGCTTCATATTTTATATTACAAATTTTCTCACAAAAATACAAAAGGTCACCATTCATAACTCTAAATAATTGTTATATATAAGGTCAGCACCTCACGCTTCGTTGCAGATTTAATATATGTTTTAACTTTCTAATTAAAAAATTTTTAAAACAGAATTATCTAAATAAAAATCAAATACACATCTACACCAACAAAGTATATAAAAAATTAATTTCACTAATGCCATTAAAAGATTAAAATAACTCCGGATGTAACACCACTTAGCCAAATCATTGATACAAACAATCACTACTAGAAAAATGATTTTTTGTGACGAAAAGTTTTTGAGGCGACATGTGTCGCCGCAAAAGGCCCTATGGAGGTGACAATATTAACGATTTTTCGCCGCAAATGTTAAAATTTTCGCCGCAAATAAGTTTTTGACACAAATTTTTTGCGGCGTACTTTTTGAGGCGACATGTCGCCTCAAAAAACCTTTTGGGGCGACAATTAGGGTATTTGCGACGAAAATGTGTCGCCGCAAAAAACCATTTTTCTTGTAGTGTTTGAGATGGCCGGACAACTATTTTGATATATGGTCAAACTACTTTTACTTAGTTTATAAGAAGCTGTTTGTTTGCAGCTGAATGGATTATTCAGCGCTGAATACTAAATTATTCAGCGTGTTTAATTTTGATCTCCGAATGAAACACGAAAATACTACTAAACCATTTAGCATTAAAAGACATCCTGAATCATTAAACACCTGATATTTTACCATAATATCTCTCTTTTCACACGTTAACATATTAAAAAAATTATATCTTAATCTTTTTTTTTGAAAATCATATCTTAATCTTTTTTTTTTGAATATATTAATTAAATACACAGGTTTAATACAAATAAAAAAATTAAATATTAAAAATTAAAATCTAAAAACTATTAGCAGCGACGCCTTTTGTAGCGACAAAGGGTATTAGCAGCGACACTAGAAAAAGAAAAATAAATAAATAAAAAAAATTAAAAAATCAATAGCGGCAACCCTTTAGCAGCGACATGAATCAATAACGGCACATGTAATAGTAGCGACGGTAATAGCGGCAACATATGAGCAACAATGGAGAACCTTTAGCGACGACGCGTCGGGGCTATTACCATTAGCAACGACATTCGAGGGCATTAGCGGCGACGCCTGTCATTGCTAATACCCTGTTTTCTTGTAGTGTGTCTTAATCGGTAATAAATCATTATGATGTTTAAAGTGGTAATTTTCACCATTCATACAGTTTATTCATAATCCTTATTAAATAGTTTTTCACATTCGGAACCAATTCTATACAGAACCTCTATAAATATTTTAGATCATTGAATCATTCAGTAATTAATCATTTTGTTTTATCAAACATCTCCTAAATAATTATTAATTAATTAAATAGTAGTCTGATAAGTTCCGAATGTGTAAAATAATATTGTGAAAATGACATATGATTAATTATGAAACTTCGTCTAAGACTTTGTCAAAAAATATATAAAAAAATTTTTAAACACCCTATTTAATAATTAGAGTCAAATGATGATTGTTAAATTGTTATTGAATTTTGAGACATGAAGTGAAGATTAGGTTTGACTAAACTGTTTCAACTATCAACAACTTCATATTAATTTGAGCACCTAATTAACGAACCAACGATGTCTACATGTATTCACAATCCTATCCTATACTTTAGTTGAAGTACAAATTAACTTGAGTACGTTTGTACTACATAGCGAGGAGGTTTTATCGAGATTGTTGTAGGGTTTATCTACACTTTTAATTAAGGAGATCAAATTAATGGCTACAACATCTGGTTACAAGCTATGTAGTTATTGTGGTAAAAAATGAGATTTGAAATCGTGGTTATCACTGTGGCATAACCGTGAGATATCGAGTTTTTATATTATATATATATACATAGGGGAAGGTTCCGTTGAGAACTAATATTAGAGTGAGAACTGCGAAAACCAATCTTTGTCGTTCATTTTGGATAATGAAATTCATAGATGAAGAGCGTGTGGGGATTGAGTGTGGCAGGGTGCATGTAAGGAACTCATGGGCGGGGCAATCCAATTGAAGGAGAGGGAATTGGACGGCTAAGATTGGTTCTCGCAATAAGAACGGTTCTCAAATGAACTTTTCTATATATATATATATATTAATATATATATATATATATATATATATATAGGGTGAGGTTCAAGGGAGACCCTTT